>JBBPUL010000072.1:28466-45187 GCA_038094675.1 Spongispora temasekensis
CCCCCGCGGCCGCGCGCGGGGGGGGGGGGGCGGGGGGGGGGGGGGGGCGCCCCCCCCCCCGAGGAGGTTAAAACACGGCACAGTACCGGCAACCCTGGTCCCTAGTTACCCAGTACCGAGGACTTGGAAACTGCGTCACCTGTCCGCTGAAGAGCGGGAAGGATCATATCCGGTTGTCGATTTCGGGGCCTAGCGCGTCTTCATAACTTACGGCGCGATCCACACAATAGTAGTAGTTGTATGAGCTGCCAGAACAACATGCATGTAGAGCACCATGGCTCTACTAGCAACGGAGAGCGAAACGAAGCATCATGAGTCAAAAAGAAAACCATCCAAGACCATACTACTACATACCATGAATGTCTGACAACTAGCGTCGCGTCATTGATTTTGCGAAACATTCTACAGAAGCACGACGTTGGCCTGTCCAATGAAGGAAAGTTTAAACCTCCATCGCGTACGCGATAGCTTTTTGGCACTCGGACCTTGGCTAGACGCGAGAAAAATGCGGAAAAGGATTTGAAATACGACTTGCAATTCAATACAGCATGAACGATACCGGTATATTCCAAAGAAACCCCGGAACTTGTAAAACTTGCAATTGTTTCCTTAGCCCATGGAGTTACTAATATTTAGAGTTGGGGCGTTCAATGTGACTCGGACTTGAAGAAGGTGGGTCCACGAGGATACAGACCCTTCCGCTCCGTCCTGCCGGACAAAAGTGAACTTTACAGGAAGCCGCACCATGTAGCGCAAAAAAGCGAAGTGAGCGTAGCGTGGCAAGTTCAGCAGTGCAGTAAGCCACAATTCGCGAAAAGCCGGACACCGACCTGGCAACGCGCCTTACGCCCTGCGCCGTGGAGACCCGTGCGAGGGCTTGAACAGGATCTCCCCCTTCGCACCCGCAAAGGTCAAGGTAGCTGCCGTAACATGTACGTACTCACGGCTCGATGCGGTATAACAATAAAACAACCCTGTAATTTAATCAACTTCAAATGACCACATACATATCATAGGGCCTGTGTTGCGTCTCAATAAATGCAGTGTAAGGACAGCGCGCGGCGCCGAGCTCATAGACGAGTCGACATCATATTCATTTCAACATATCCAGACAACCAGCTGCGCCTTCCTTACTGTAGCAAATATCGTCATGAACACATCGCCTTGCGACAACTCCAATCATTGAGCACATTCGAGCCACCGATGACTCATCGGGCAAATTGAAAAAAGAGAAACAAAAATAGAGAAGACGCTGATAAACAATGAACCACGAACAATGAGAAATCATTTAGTATCAGGGCCCAAACTTTCATTGCGACGAATAGACATTGCTGATATGTCATAATCAAAATGCCGAAAGGCCATGGCAAGGCATGGCATTAACCATGTGGCAGAGATCCGAAAAACAAGGACATCGGGCATGGCATCCGCCCATCCTCGTTCCACGGCAGTCCGTCTTCACCGGTGGCGATGTCGGATGTATGATGACGAGACAGCATCAAAGTTTTGATGGGTTCATCCACGTTGGCCGACGTTTCTGTAGACAGAAATATCATAACCAGGTATGCCAGGTATGAACGGAACGAGAGCAAATCCACGCAATTCCGAGCACTGCACAAAACCACGTGTGGATGACACATACCTCCGTAAAGGCAGTGAGGCCTTCCTGGAAAAACAGGATGCTGAGTCAGGGAAGAGAAATTGCCAAGAGACAAGAAAAAAGGGCATGGATGAGAGTTATGATCATCAACTGGGATAGCCCGATAGCATTGCATTCAAAACAGATGGCACAGAGACCAAACGCATGGTCTAGTTGAGAACGAAGGAGACCACTTGCCTTGATGTTTTCCCCATGGTACAATCGTTTGCTCACAGCACTGAGAGCGTGGGTCCGGACTGCCTCTTCGAAATGATGCTTCTGCGCAAGAATAAGACCTTCCTTCGAGCTCTGTACCGAGTCCGGCGAATTGGCTACGATTTGGCGCGCGATCGTGAGTGCAGCAGGTAAAACATCTGATTTCTCAACGACCTCGTTTATGCTGTGGATCCAGAAATGAACGTGAGCCATGATCATCAAGAAAGAACACCGGAATCCCGCCATGATGGTGTGAGAACCCGAGGACTCACAATCGAAACCTGTCTCTTGCTTGGACAGCGGTGACCGGGTTTCCCAAAAATAACATTTCGGAAGCAAGCTACATGTCAAGTGGCCGGTGGATATCATTGTTCGTTTCTCAGTGGGCAGGTATCTACAGAGAGGCGAATAACCCATACCTGATGGCCAGCCGTCTTGGCTAATCTTGGAATTACTGCGGAAAGAAGATTCTCGGTCGTCAGCGATTGTTAGCTCCATCTTGAACTAAATGGGGAACAGGAAAATTAATGGGGAAAAAAAGATCCAGACTACGTGGTGCAGTGCAGAGGCCCGACGATCGAGAAGAGGGAGAAGAGGACAAGCCCGAACCGAATCCGAACCGAAATTTGAAGGAATAATGATACAATAATGATAAAACTCACCTCCTTGCCCAGCTAATACGCCGCGCTTCACTTCCGGGAGCGCAAACACGGCATCCTTGTTCGCAACGACAATATCACAATTGAGCAGGAGCTCTACACCGCCTCCGTACGCAGACCCATTCACGGCAGCAATTACAGGCTTACAGGACGTATGCCGACGTGAGATGGCCGCGAACCCGTGGAGAGACGTAGCGACCTCCTCCTGCTCGTTTGCGCGTCCATTGGTTTGGGCGTTATGCCATCTGAAACGCCCGCGTTAATCAGAGGCCGAAAGAAAGCAAAAAGCAAGACAGAAATGAAAAGGGTGAAAAAAATACATAAATGAAAAGAAGCAAATGAAAGTGCATGAGACGCACACGAGGACAAGACTTACGCTTTCAGGTCGGCGCCCGCGCAAAAGGCGCGACCTTGCCCGGTGACAATGACGACCCTTGAACACGGGGCGTTCATAGTAGCAGGCGATGGCGGCAAGATATAACGCCAAATACGGGAGTAGTGACCTACCAGAGACCTGGCTCGTCGTCGAACCAGCGTAACACAGATGTGAGGTCGTCGTTAAGCCGCGGCGAGACCGCGTTGAGGACGGTGGGACGATTCAGGGTCAGGAGGAGGACATGCTCTTGAGGAAAAGAAACTTGGAGCTCGTCGGAGTGAGCAGGCAGGCGGGAAGACAGATCGTCGATACTCCAACTTGGCATGATGGCCGCAGAACCCAGGTGGGAGGGTTTCGGCAGCACATGTGCCGATGGCCGCATTTAGGGCGCCGCCTGGATTCAACTTCAGTTGTTCGCACCGCAAATACCGCCGCCGCGTTGGCAGGAGCGGGAATGAAGGGAGAAAAAGGAGAGAAACCCCTGGGTGAACCCGATTTTCGATGCGACACGTTCGTACGTATGTACGAGCTCGGACATTGACGCTGTCCACACAATATAGTTCTCACCTGTTTTGGGTTACACCCACCAAAAATGGATTCCTCGGACACTATCTAACCCGCTGCCTCCGCTGTTGAACGTCTGACATTAATCTCGTGAAACATCCGAGCGTCGCGTGGAAGGGAGCACATAAAGGGGACAGGGAATGCATGTATGTACCATACGCATGCATGCAGAAGGCTGCTTCTCGCGACGTTTTGTTCGCAGAGCTCCGTTCATGCTGTCAGCACCCACCCGGGCTTCCAACATCATCCTCAGGAAGACTTCTGGCGATCGGACCTCGCAGATGTCACAGCGTGTCTCCGCACACGCACGAGCACGCTCACACGCGCGGGTACTCGAACGAACCTGCCACACGAACAGGAAAAGATGTGTGCCAGTTATTTTGTATTTATTATAACCCCCGCAGTCGGAGATTTCAGCCTGACTCCATCGATACCGCGAGCGACACACTTACCCACACAACACATATCGGGCTGGGACGTCGGACGATCAGCGCTCGGATGGCACTTTTGGTAATTTTATTATTTGTTATATTTTTATATTATTAGTTTTTTTTTTTTTCGCGGCGCGTCAAGGTTGACGTCTGCAATGCGTGATTGCTCGTATCCGCTCTTCCCCACAGCTTCGTCAGCCGAAGGAGGATTGGTTGAGCTGGCGATCAGAGTCCGATATGAGATAGACGATAAAAACGCGTGTCATGGCGGACCGGAGCGATTTAATGCCAAATGACTTTGGGCCTGATTGTGGGCGGCGGAGGTTGAAATGATGTACGTCGTGATGAAGTCATTGGTAGCTTCTCCGAGGAAGAAAATGGCAGACAATATGTATTGTGTATACAATGCAGGCCCTCTCGGTGTACGCGTGCGTGTGAGTCTAATGGATGCAACAACTCTCCCCGCCCCTCCGCTCCGACAACCTGCATGGCAACGAACAATGACGCGATTACTACACCCCGCGGTGCGGCTCCACAAACAAAAGGAGACGGTATGTCCACCGCGCAACAACAATAAGATGATGACGAGCTATCGTTGATCTTACAACTGCGGGATGTCCATGGATGAGGTGCTACGACCTCTCGACTAGCGTGCGCATATGCACGGGTTGTATGAATATGGTGATACAGTGCAGAAAACAGATTGCGATCGACGAGATATGTTGAGTGACGACATGGAGAGGACGTCTGCCAGAATGTAGGTCAGGCTCCGGCTCGATGGTGCAACGAAAGGAGATACGCACGAAAGGTGGGGGAATAAATAGAGGCGAACAGAATGCTCAGCGGAAGGGGCAGCTGGGGGAATGGGACCCTCGCCAACCGCAGTGGCAGCACTGGGGTGCGTTCGCATTGACAAAGTAGGACGAGTCGTCGTGGCCGTGGCGCATCGAGACGGGGATGGAGGATGATGTGTGTCGGCAAGCAGTGGACGTCGGCTCGGAGGGCGAGAAAGAGGCGCAGGCACAGGAAGTAGCAGTAGCAGCGGAATGCATGTTTGTTGGGAGCGAAGAGTGGAAAGACTACGGTTGTGTTGAGGAAAGGAGGGAGGAGGAGCGTTCTCTTTTATGTGATTCCAAAGTGGCAGCTGGCCACCGGGGGAGAAGTTCCGTTATCGGACTATGGACAGAAACCATGAAAATTCCGACGGGGTGAAGATGCGTGTTGTGGCGTCAGTGATGGCGGGCGAAAAGGCACCTGACCCAAAGTTGATGGATTCCAAATAAGGCAAGAGGAGAAGAGGACCCTTGGCGGTCACATCGCTCGAAGCTCGTCTGTAAAGAAACAGCCTCCATCGTGGGCGCTATTTACCCTCCCCTGCTTGGTCACGACTCACGATAGCCTTTCGAGGTCACATCTACCCGCATCTCTGGCACAATCCCGTCTCTCGGGCCCCCCTTGTCGTTTTCGTCCAGATAACGTACGGCACCCATCTCTATCTAACTCAACTAGGCAATTGTTGCCTGTCCAACTGACACGGCTCCCTCTCTCAGCGATCGGCACGCTCGGCTGTGCCGGTCTTGAACTCAGATTCCTCTGCTGACTCAGCCCGAATCTACGGATCCAATTTCCTGCCCACGCCCACCCCCCATCCACACTCCCTTTTCATTTTTACGCCCTGTCCACAACGTGTCCGTCCTCCCTTTCATCACCCTTGTCCGCAGCGGCACCGCGTTGTCTCCATCAAGCTCTGCCAGCCCATATTTACGTCTACACTTCCCTGTTACTATTCACATCCTTGGCCGGTGCCACAGAAAGCACAAGAAAAATCTGAAACAATGTTGATGACCTTTTTTTTTTTTTCCTTCAAATCATCCATTTGCCACCATATTATCACGTTTTCGAGCTGTCATCGAACGTTCTAAATCACGGTCCCAGCTCATCAATTTCGTCATCATTAAAACCATTTGCTCTCCTCTCGGACTTGGGTTTTTAAAAATATATGCCATCGACGCCATCAAGTCAGATGCCAATCTGGATCATTGAATTGCATCCACTGCTAGGTCAAGTTCAGTTCTTGAATCGGGCAAGGAAACAGCCGAAACATTGTATGAATATCCAGGAACCACCAGCAGTTTTTGCCATTTTGCATGTTCGGTTGTACGCAATCACTTTATCCCGTCCAGGACGCAGCCTGGCAAAAAACGATAGGATCGGCCCACTCACAATTTCACTTTTTCGGATCTTTTTCTCGCACCCTTCCGACGAAGCTCGTCTCGTTGAACGTTCGTCCCGTTCGTGTTATACTTGAGAAACCCGGGAACCGGTGTATGCATGCTCGGTTGAGCTGGCACCAGAGCTCGGCGCCAAGGAGGGGGCCCCGGGGTTGTTTTGATGGCCTGTACCACTCGCATACAGAGTCCTGCATCGCCATCAACTCAACTCAACTCAACCTAAAATGAGACAGAAGGAGAAGAAGGAGAAGAGCAGAAAAATAATAAAATAATAATAAGAAGTCGATTGCCAATGCGGCATATAATATTTTTTGAGTTTCGGGTGGCGGGCGGCACCGCCGCAGTCGCCTCCATTGGCAAGCAGTGCCCATCGTCGTTATATTTTCAGCAAGAGCCAACTCCGTACATGCAGCATGGCGCATTGGCGCCCTTCAGGACCTTTTTCCGAGTAGAGGGGACAGTGCGATGCGGCTCTGCTCCGTATAGAGTGTATCGCGAGAGGGATGAGAAACTTGAGTAGGTGCCAACTTTCCGACCGACAGCCCGGAGCGCCTTATGAATGAGGGATTACGATATCGATATACAGTAACACTTACTCTAAGTTGGTAGCTCGAGGGGTCTAGGTCCCCAAGTCACACAGCAATTATGGCCGGTCATGCCCGGAGGGGCCGTGCCCGACGGCCTTCGTCATCGCACGTCGTCGGAGTGGTGATCGAGTCGCGTACGCGACATCAGGCTATGCACGATTATCGACATCAATTTATCACAGCACTCCAAGTTGCAGCCATCCTACAGCAGCTTGTTGCAATCGACAGCGGACACAGCTCTCCACTCCACCGCAATACTATGGGCTCGGGCCGCTTTGGCTAAATTTCTACGGCTTAGTAGTATCATCGGCGCCCTTTTTATGCAACGGCATGAATTTCAAGATGTTGTTCAGCTTGTTGATGCATGTCTTGCATCAATGAATGTGCATGATTCAGCATCGTAACATATCCCGCGGAGGTAGATAAAGTTATGTCTGTTCTGTGCTACACACCAATCAGACAGTGGCGGATTTTGCATCTATCTATAAACTACAAGCCAATTAATCGCTTTTCGCCACATGACCGTGGCCCAGTTGTTGGGCTCGAACAAAAACCTGAACGAGTGAACATTGAAACATGTGGCGAAACGTACGCCCGGTCCACTTGTCTCATCGGTTCCAGTTACTCGCAAAAAAAAAAATACATATGTACCGGCAAATGATACGGTGATTAGAATTTGAGACTCGGTCAAGGTACGCGTCCGGTTTCCCACCTTGGGCATCCTCGAGCCTTTCCGAAATGAGCTACGACGTTCATTCCGCATAAGGCTTTACCCTGTTGGCTGATCCAAGTTGGCAAAATCGTCAAGCCAAGCGCTGGCAGTCTCCGAAGAGCTATCAAGCATACGTTTAGTTCAAGAACCAGAAGCTCCTGGCATCGAGATGGACGTCACTTCGGAGAGATCCATGGCGCCGCAGCGGTAAGTTCACGACACGTACAATAGGCTTCTGGTCTTGCACTTATACGTATGACGCCACATATTGCGAGTAGGAACGCTTGGCAGAACTATGCCACCTTCAAGTCGGTGGTCATTGCCAACCGAGTTTTTTTTTCGCTAGAAAAAGGAAAAAGTGTTGTTGTTACATGAGAAGAAAACGCATCATGTGTCGCACCATGAGAGTCTGACACGTACATACATATGCCTAACGCGTCACGTTACGACATCGTCACCAAAGCTCTTTGAACGATGTCATTATACATAAGTATATATCACAACTTCTACCTAGCGCTATGATCTGATTGCTTCCGACGCTCGGAAAACGACTCCGAGTCTACCTGAAACGACGGGTAAACCTCAATCAGATTCTAGGCGCTTTCGTAACTAAGTCTAATAATATAAGGTGTAAAAATGCCTCATAATCGATTATCTACCACTTTGTAGTCGCTAGTACTTACTGTAGCGTATCCCCTTCTCTCTCCTTCCTCTGCAGTCGAACTCGTAAAGGCACCCTCCACGAACGAGTGCTTCCCTGACGGAAACTCGACCCGACTTTCCGGGGTATCACATAAGTTATCACGTAGGTCGATCGCAAAAGTACATATACAATGATAACATACATGGTAGGTGCTCGGTGTTGCCAGTGGTACTTACTGCATAGTAACGAGCCTGAGGGAGGTTATATTCCGTACATTGCAGTCCCACCTCCCCCCCGGGGGGCCTTCCCTGTCAGGACTCAGGAGAGTTACGCCAGCCTGGCATCACCTCATTGCAGCAGTGAACCAGTCAACGAGATAGCATCGATCGATCGCGAAACACGGAAACGATTCTTGCTTCCTTGCTTCCTTGTTCTTTCTTTTCGTTGCGGAGGTACACCGCAAGAAAGTGACATGCGATCATAGTGTCGTGCACAAGCTAATAAAAAATTTAGAATGCCAAACCCAAACTCCGAGTCGATTACAGTAAATAAAGGAAAGAAAACACACACCTGAAGACAAGGTTCCGCGTGCGTCGGGACGTGCCTTGGCCTGCTTCTTGGATTCCCCAGCCTTCCTCACCCCATCATGGGTCCCATCGTTGCCCCAAGATCATATCACTCTCCCAGGATACACATATTACTGCAGGATCATGTAATGACTTCGGAATGGTCGGTCCATGGCTGACGAAAATCGTTACGAACATCGTTTCAAAAGCAATTGAAGGTTCATAACTAGAGTTCAAAGTCACGCAACGTGTGTAAGTAGTACGTCCATAAGACATCTTACCAATTCTTCTCCCCAAGATTGGATAACAAAATAAAGGCCGGCCTTTATCCCGATGAAGAAGAGGGTGATGCATGATGCGGCGGCAGATGTGATGTGGGCGTTATTATGATGTAAAAAATAACAGATACACGCGGTTCATCTGGAGTGCTGCCAACGGTAAAGATACAAACCACCAAATACTTGGTCAAAAGGAATCAGCCCACCTACGGTCGAAATCGCCCGAAGCCAAATTATTTCACTTACGCACGACCCATCGCATCAGCATCAACTTCTGAGCCAACCTTCACCCCGTCACAGGTGGCCCCTCCATCAATTGACAACGATCAATCAATTTCTCACACCGCCGCCCCCGCTCCCTTCTTCTTCGGCATATCTGCATACCACTCTGGAACTTCGTTCGCCTTGGGCACTGCCCTCCGCCTCATCTCCCTAATCGCTCTTTCTTCTTCCTCTGCTTCTCGTTCCCTTGCCTCCTCTTTCAACCTCTCCATTTCCTCTTCTTTCCGCTTCAACATCTCGTTAAATTTTTCTCTCTCCTTGATGCGTTGGTCCGTGCAGAAATAAAATGGCACTGGTACGAGAGGCGATATGTCCTTGGAGCCAGTGTGACCAAGTTGGTGAGACGCCCGTAGTGCCTTAAAATCAGGCACAGGATGGTCTATCATCTTCCCTGGCTCGCTCGCTGCCAACCTCCTGCCCTCTTCCATCTTGCGTGCTTCCAGCCTCGCATCCACTCGGAATGTAAATCCCACCGGCTTCGTCAGCTGCGCTACGGGAGGTAGCAGCGTGGTATTCTGCCAGGGGAAGAGTGTTCGGTTTGGGAAAAACGAATAGGTAAAAGATAGTAAAAGTGAAAAAAGGCACAGCGTCGTCGTGCGTCAAAAAAACGAAGTCAGTTCAGTAACAGTCAGTACAACTGAATTGATCCCGTCAGCGGTTGAGACTTCTCGTACCTGCTTCTTCTCGTCCACGGGGAAATCAGCTACAGTCGAGGCTGAGACTGGCCCGGAATGCTGCCGTGCGTGATCTTGATGATGATGGCAGGAGGGTGTAGTAGAGCTGTCGCTGTTCCCCTGTCTCGTCGCACTTTCCTTCCTCTTCACCTGTTGACGGTGGTGGTAACTTGCCGAGAACCTAACCCGACTCCCACTCTGCAATTGCGAACGTGACATAGTTCGGTTACTCTTGGTCTTGGATCTTCCGACTTCTTCACATCGTTTACCTTTATCCCCAACGAGTGTCTTAGGATCATGTTCCTGGCGCTGATGCAAACTCGTCAAGTATGGAAAGGGATGCAGTGTCGGTCCCTTGCGTTCAGCACAAGTGCCGAGTTTGGGCTTGTACTTGGTCCGTGCGCTCGGTAAAGTGGGTTTGGAATCAGAAGAGTCTAGAACGTGCCACCTAGCGCCGCTGCGACGCGTTTCAGCTCGCGAAAACGATTGAGCCATGTTATCCCTGCTCGCGTTTGTATTTGGAGAAGCGGTAGTACAAGCTTGAGAAACTGCCTCGTTTGAGGATCCGCCTTTGGTATCCGCATCCGCAGGCATCGTCTTGCCTTTCTTGCGGGCGTGGTAATGATGGTGTTCTTCTTGCGGCAGATCCGCATTCTCCAGGGCGATGGAGCGCTTCTTGGCGGGCCGCATGGGAGACATGGCGTGATGATACTCGGCTCCCTCCTGTAAAGGAGCTCCAGCGTGCACGGGAAAAAAAGAACCTGGCTCCCGGAAATTGGAGGGTGGCGACTTCTTTCGCGGCGAAATTCCAGATAGTGTAAGTGGGTCATTCTGGGCGATGGGAAGATCATTAATGACCGGGTGGACTTGACATGGGGGAAAAAATGAGGGTGCAACCACAGTACTGGTAGCTGACAATGACTGAGTTGGGGACGCTGCGCCCGGCAGCGGGACAGGGTTTTTGGAGGTTTCTTCCGTATACAAACTTTCGGGGAAGGGCGAGTAAAGTCTAGATAGTATGCGATGGATTTGTGTAAGTAAAGTTGGGCGACAATTATGTTAGCATCGCAATTTTTTTATTCGAGGAAAAAAATGTCGGCAAGGCACACAATCAGCACCGGCGGCTCAATTGCAACAAAATATCAGCAAACGTACCCAATTGTGGTTATCAGTTTTTGACTATATGACATGAGGCGTTCGGCTATGCCAGTGGCATCGGGTTGTGGAATCTGAGTCGCATTTAGGGACTTGGCGTCGATATCGCCACTCTCACAAACGGGCGGAACTAGACCTTCCTCGGAATCAATGAGAATAGATTGCGGGGGGGTAAGCTGGGGTACTGCGGAAAGAGGCGTCTCATGCGCTTCGAGAAGACTGGAAGCTTTCTTCCTGATTATTTTGCGAGACACGTGTCTTGCTGGTATCGCGGGAGGCTTGGAGATATCCCTAGATTGTTGGACCGGAGCCGCGTTCTCAAAAAAAAAAAAAATAGAGAGTCAGTCCAAAAATACTACGTTGTAGGTGCTGACTCACAGGTTTCGCGCTTGTCTTCCTCAGATTTCGCTTGGCCTTGGCGGGAAGCCTCCGTGCGGGGACATCATTCATCGCGACAGTGGGGCAACCATCAACTTCATCAGCGAGGTTTGTCAGGTCCATATCCTTATCGGACGGGATTGTTTCAGTATAGTTCTCCTCTGGCAGCGGGTCCTTTAAACGGTCGTCCTCGGATGTACTGGGCGGGCTGCCGGGCGGGTTGGTCCGCAGTGCCGGGTAGGCACATGGTGAGCTCTGGTGTTGCATGCCGACATTCATTTCTGGCACATCAGGCTGCGCGAGCGCCTCCACCTCAATACGAAGCAGGTCAAGGTGCTCCTCGGACCCGGGGAGACGAACAAAGTTGTTATCAGCGTCGTCGCGTAATGGTGGTGGCAATTTTTTTAGTTTAGCGGGACTGCCATGTCCGAGGACGCGGGTGAGTAACCGTTGTGTGACTGATGGCTTGGCTGATGGGAGGATAGACTGGGCAATAGGTGTAGGAGGTTGCGAGCGCGGCAGAGGTGGACGTGGTGTTCTGCAAGGCTGTGCGCGTGGGGTAAGTTCTGCGAGCGTAAGGGGCGGCCCGCGGGTATGCTTGGACGCCGCGGCGGGTGCAGGTGCGAAGCCGTCGTCATCGTCGTCATCGGGAGCGACGCGAAGGAGGTCGAATTCGGTCTGGTCTGCTAAGAGGAGGTCGTCAGGTAGGTCTGGGAGCCGAAATGAGATGCTAGTGCTGGAGAGATCAGGGATATTATCGAGGGTGATGTCGGTGAGCATCTCGTCTGCCATTTCGCGAGACACCAACCGGGCGTGTGAATACTCACGACGCGTTTACTCACGTGATCAATGGTATCTGCTTATGTAATTGACCCGCTGGTCTCGAAGCCGAGATAGCATTGAAGGTAAGCCTGGAATCACCTTATATCTAACAGATAATTTCCTGTTCCATGTTTCAGATTTCATTTGTGTGCACGCACAGGGACAAGAGTCTACGTCGTCGATGTGTAGTTGTTCATGTGATTTTATGATCGATTGATCAATTGTTCACTGGCACCCCATCTCATTTTATCGCTATTTCTAACGAGTCTTTCACCTCCCACCAATTATTACATCCATCCTCTTTTCTCACCTCATTCGCTTAGGCGAAAAAAAAATGGGAGCATACACCGTGCTGTTCTTGAGCCTCTCTTGGTCAACCTGTCGTCCATTCCTGTATCTTCCCCTCACACCCCAATGTATCTGTCAAATGCTATGATTGTCTTGTTTTCTTGATGGAACCTTGACTTTTTTTTCTTTTGAGTCTCAGGCTCGTAGAATGTTGGATGCGACTATACAGAACCCGACCCTTCACTCTTACGAATTGCCCACCGTGCTACTGTTCATGCTTATCCAATACACTCGATCTCCTCGGAACAGGTTGACCTCTCGTATTCCCCTAAACAGAAGCATGTCGACAGGTGGGTAACGATCTGATGGGTCATTGCTGGGTCCGAGTCTCACTTTCCCTGCTTCCTTTTGCTCTGCTTCAGTTGTCGTTTGAAACTGTCCCGTTTCTTGGGAATTGCATCCGTCCAGTCCCATGTCCCTAGATCGCCAAGAACAGCGTATTTTTACGCCTTCTCTGTTCCTCGTAAAATCAAAATCAGTGAGTCTCTCTCACTCGCTCATGAAATCATTTGCATGATCTCAGGCACCGAGATGAACTGTCGTTTGCCTCCCCTTTCGTTTACTCTAGATCATTTCTATGCTCCGTCGGAGGTGTGTATACGCGTGTGTATGACAATGTAGGTAACAGCTCCTGCCCTGCTCCGCCCTGTACTTTTCTCGCCCATACTTACGCGTTATCGGTGTCCGGGTTAAATTTTTTTGGATGCATTGGATGAGTGGACAGGCTTGTTCCACAGTGGGAACCGGCCCCCCTAACCACCCACACGCTCTTTTCGAAATGCGACCGTCGATCGATTTTCTGTGTTACTCCGAGGTGATCACACTGATGGGCCATCGCCCATCCGAAACGAATACGTGGACTCCCCGGAGGCCCAATAGTTGCCCCTATGGGATGGTCAAAGTTCGTGTCGGCTAGACACTCACCGATATGGATGGTGTATAAGTAACGGTAACGGAGAAGAAAAGAGGGGGATCACCGATGTCACGGTATGTCTTTTATTTTCTTCGCTCTTTTTTGGAAACTTTTATTTATTCAATTCCCTTATCGCAAAGACGGGATTTCCGCTCTTCCCTCTGATTGTAGGTGGGGAAATTGAGAATTGAGATCGAATTGACCAGCCCATCAAACATTCTGTTTACCCTTTCTCTGGATCGTATCCACATGAAGCTCCATCATGCCGATATCTGTCTACCTGAAACGCGGATAATATCAGATAGATAGTGTATTACGATCGACTTACGTGTGGGGAAAAGATGTATGTATGTATCATAGATGCTCACACATCTACATACTCATTCTGGCGGATGCCACTTGTTAACTCGACTATGACGGGAGAACTTATCACCCGATCAAAATTTCTATATCAGTCCAAATGCCCGCGATTTATTTCCCGGCAAGGAAGCATGGGATAAGCCGTCGCGATGTTGAATAACTCCATCATACATGTACAGACTCGGAGATAACACATGCCAACATGAAATAGGGGGGCACGTAACTAGTACAAGGGTCACCGTTCCTTCTAGAGTTCCGATGGTTCGACTCCATGACCACGATGCTCGACGCGTGCCAAACACATTTCTTTTTCATGATATATGAATGATGATGACGATGGCTGATGATGACATGATGTCCTGTTGACTCGATGTTCGTTGGTCCGATCCCCGAAGGGCGCTGGGGTCGAGTAAAACGCGGTGTGCACGCGGAACAGAAGTGCTTCCCTTGGATTAGTGCAAAAATATTGACCATTAGGATGGTGATAGATCAGTCGATTGGATTCGAGAAAAAAAGAAAAAAAGTCTAAGAAATAAAAATCTGACACGATGAGGCCGTGTGTGCAATCTCTACTCTTCATCCGTCCATCTGCTGAAAGTTCGTGGGGGTTCGCTGAACTTGATCTGACGATTTCTGCGACAAATGACAGCAGCCATCCAAGTACATGCAAGACGTACATCGGTATGTACACTTGAACACGCTGCACCGTGCTGTGTTTCGTACACGCACATTTGTCGTAAGAGTATCTCAGGCTTCTCTTATCGCCGACGACGAACGGCTTTGTTGGTCCAAAAACCGGGTTGAAGTTATTTCCGAGCATCCGAGCATTGTGATCTCGAGCAGTGCTTGTGGTTTTCGACCCTGCAGATGCTTAGTAGTAGACAGTGGGGCAAGTTGGTGGGGCCAAAAAGGTCAGGACACGAGAGAAGAACGAGATGTGTCTAGATGAGAAGGACAGGGGTGAGCGCGAGGTATGCGTGCACAACGTCGTCTCGTGTGCCATATCTTTCTACGTGAGAATGCTACATGCATGACAGATGAATCGATGACGATCGGGCGAATGTCAAGGGCCGTGATATAGTATAGCAGTGGACATCTAGATCCACCCCTTGATGGATGATGAGGGCGGCGGCATCAACCTTGCGCCAGGATCATTAGTCCATCTCATCTGATTAATTTGGGAGAAGGAGTGAATGATGATATTATACGGAGAGTGGTGGAGCAAAGAAAGGAAGAAAATAGGAGGGAATCGGGGCCAATGGAAGGTAGCCAAAAAAGAAAAATAGAAAGAATGTTTCCGCACGGACGTTCTACGTTCCGCTGCGTGCGTCATCCCTTTGCCTTTTACTACATACTTTGAACTTCTTCAAGTTATCTCCCGCTTCTTCTTTGAGCCAACCTTGTTTTCATAGAAGCCTTGCGCCTTAAATTCCCACTGCCACACCATCGTCATCTGGATCAAGATCGGTAAATGGAGGAGAAAGGAGAGAAGGGACCAACCGCCAACCCTTCGGCTCGAGCAGGGCATGCTGCCAAGCATACTGTCAACGTACAGTGATAGCCACAGATGCACCCACGCCCCATCGTTCCTTGTAAACGATATCAAATCGAAAAAGTTTCCCCCCACATCATCCGTGTGAGAGTTGACACGAGGCGGAGGAAAAAACCATCAGAAAAGGGTCGCTTGGGTGAGAATGTGGGGGGGGACCTCGCGAATAACCAAAATGTAAAAAAGAAGATCAGAAATAAAGTCTCGGATTTAGAAGGCCGAAAGCAACAATGCAGATGAAGTTGAACTGAACCTCAGTGAATTTTTTGCCTATTTGTCCTCGCCAAGTACTTTCCGCAAATAAACTGCGCTTTCCCCCCCTTCCAAATTCCAGATCCTTGTACCATGGCTCGCGAACATGTGCCATAGCAAACCAGGGCAAGAAGCCAGGAAAAGGAGGGACCATGGGACACAGGGCACCCATGGCGAATAATGTCACATACGCTCCAAGGGATCCCTGTCCGCCACACTGACAAATACCTCAACACTCCTCAGTGCCATCCTTTCCTCTTCCGTCAACACTGCTGACGCAGTCTGCCCTGACGATGGACCATGTGATCCCAATGAGGTTGGTGGGACCGCCTGAGAGAGCCTGAAAGGGTCTACTTCTTCATTTGCAAATTCGGAGAGCGTAGAACTTAGTTTGGATGCCAGGATGGGCAGGTAACCACGTTCGGTATTCGTGTGGCCACCTAACCATATACATAGATGAGCATCGCTTCGGTAATCGTGAATGAGCGCAGGAAGATATATGTAAACGATAGGCGGTACCGCCAGTTGCAACGTTTGCGTGCGCCACAATGGTATTGTACAGCGCTGGATGCGAAGTAGGAAGGTCGAAAAGAAGAGGACTCACAAAGGACAACATATCGCCCCGCTGCAACAGCTGCCAAAACTTCATGCTACATTGCGTGGGCAAGTCAGTAAGAACAGCTTGTTGCATAATAATATCGTCGACAAATGTCCACACAGAGATAATGGGAATAGACAAAAAAAAAAGGACATACGTGTCCCATTTCACCAGTGAAGTAGACATCCGCATTGACGCCATTGAGAACCGAACCACCAGACCCTGCACAGATCGCTATCGTTTGCACCTGGCGCGACACCACCGGGCGTCCCACGTCGACTGAAGATGAAATAGTAAGAAAAATCGAGGCGGGCGCGGAGGCAGATCATCATTCCGGAACCAAACGGCAAAAACCACGCGGGCGAGGGCGAGAGTTCACGTCATCGAAAGAAAAGAAGCAAAAATCATGATTAAAGAAATTGACTTACCTTTCTCAAGACAAATGTGCCTCTTGATCCTCCTGACGAGCTCCTCGATCGAGAGCGGAT
>JBBPUL010000073.1:0-44941 GCA_038094675.1 Spongispora temasekensis
TTTCATGATCGACATATGATTGACACTTCTCTGACGTTATTTGAAATATGTCAGGGATCAATATGAATGTCAGGGTAACTGACATCATTTGATAATCATGATTGACAGGTGTTAGGGACATGTCAATTCTTGACCTGTCTCAACTCGTTAGTTGGTATTAGCTCGACTATGCTTAGTGCATGTAGCTGGTAATCGTAGTTGGAGTGTACCAACTTCAATACCAGGCTCACAGTATCAAACGAATGTGTTTCAATGTGGAGATCTTTCTCGATGATTTATCGAGGTTGAATTAGCAATGATGGAGCTTCACCACATGGCTGGTGACTCGTAAGTGGCCATTTGAAGTAAAGAACATAGATAGCCATAGTTGGGTGTATCTAAAAACGAAAGCATGCGGGTATAGAGAAGCATACGTGACAGCTTTGGGAAGAGGTGTTTCTTGCACAACTGTTCAACAGCTGTTGTCTGCTTGAGCTGGAGTACACTTGGTGTCCTGCTACGGCTGACCTGAAGCCAAGGAAGGGATCCAGAGAGGAGATAAACAAGCACGTAAACGAGTGACTCTAGATCATCACGACGACCTAGTTCACCTCCCAAATGATTATTGATGGAGGTAAAGGCCGGCATCCCATTGAAACCACACCTGCCGTGAAAGGGTAAGTGTTTGCCAGTGGTTGGGTTATGGTAACACTTCGCAAGACCAAAGTGGATAAGGCAGATGGTCAGAGACTCATCGGCACTGAGAAGAATGTTCTGTGGTTGAATATCCCCGTGGATATAACCTTTCGAATGAATGTGCTAAAGGCGTGACAGCTGCAAGATGTAAATGTAGTCAATATACATATAATCACACACACACAGGGTGCATACCAATTACCCACCAATATGCTGGACAGTGAGAATGATGAATTTAGATCATATCTTGATCAATTCTTGCAAAGATGGACCCAAGAGGTCGAGGTCAAGGACATTGAAGTTTGACTCATGGCCAAACCAGTGAACATGCGGTATTCCAGATGGTGAGCCTTCACTAATTTATTTCAGAACATGTGCCTCTCTTTCCACAGACGAGGGCCTTCTGTTCGTGAGTGGTTCCAACTTGACTGTGTAGCTCTGGCAAGTGATGAGGTTCAATGCTTTGTAAACAGTCGCTGCAAATGCCTGTCAACAAACCACTCCAGAAAATTTAATCGATCACAAATATACCAAATGATCCAGATCCAATATGCTTTCCAAGTCTATATCTTCCATCAATTCGGAGTGGTACATCTCGCTGAAGTACAAGCTTGGAGATCATGTGATCCTGACCCATGGTTGTTCATGACCATCACACAGGTTGCGGAGAGGGGACAGTGGGCCTACAGTAGACAAGAACAAGGAAGAATCACACATTTGATGTGAGTCCATATTTTCCCAACACAGCGCACTTCTGCCGCATAGCAGCTAGACCTTATTATGCACAGGTTCGAATTTGTTCATATCAGGTTTGTTAAACTTCATTTCCTACATCAGCTGGGTTTCAGCCTTTAGGTCAACTGCTGTTTCTGACACCTGAGGCATCATGTGTCCTTTCCCAAATGTCGGACTCTCACAGCTTCTTTTCGGCAGGATGCGGCATTACCATAGGTGATAGATCTCAAAAAGGCCCACCTTCCCTTGCCATCCACAGTCCTTTTCTCCATTATTAGACTGATCAAAATCTGAACATTTCTGGTCCATACAGACTGTGACTTAGCAATGGTTTCATCCATTGTCTATGGTGGCCACATATCTAGTCCTCGAAGATCCCTGATGGCTCCATCGATCATGGTGGTCGGGCGCCACAGTGGCTCGTCTTCTCTCACCCAATCAAACACAAACTCTACGTTATCAAGGTCTCAAGTGGCAGACCTTAGTACTCGCACAACTATTTTCCAGCTTTCTCTATCCCCCCCTACTTCCAGTCCTGATAGTGAGGTGACGAGCATGAGATCAGATCTACTAGCTCAACTTGATTCCTCGTCCCTCAAAGATCTTTGTGAGTAGTCAGGCTCTTTGTTGTAACTAACTCATATGTGCAATGTTGCTACCTTATACTAGAATCATGCAATGGCACAACCGAGCACCTCATTGAGATATTCCAGGGATGCAAAGCTGGCCAGAGCACTTTGGTATGTAGGCAGTACCACCATGACATTGTGTACTCCTGACCTATTTTTACAGAAATTATATTCAGTTTTGTCAGAATATTTTAGTCTTATCCAGCAAATTACCTCTCATTCTCCAAGGATATGGGGTAAGCCACGGTAAGCTTCTTTGTTTTGAATGGGAACTATGCTGAAAAGAGGACCAGCTTCTCGCACTTCAGCAAACTTGGGATCCTCTTTGTGAAATGTCCATCTGATATCTATGAGACTCCAATTCATACCCTGGACGAAATGTTGATCTCTGAGGGAACTCATCTACCCTATCCCAAGGACCGCATTCATGCCCAAATTCACCACAATAAACCACTGTGAGGAGATGACAGCTCAATTACTCCCGATGTTTCACTATTGTTTAACGCAAAGAATGTCTCAGCAAATCCAATATACCCCATCATTTGTCAAATTGTGTTCTCTCAAATCTTCAAGGATGCACAGAATGAGATCAGAGTTCTTGCCAGCACATATCCCTCGCTCTGTATGGCCATCATTATTGACATTGAAGAACATCAGTACAAGAGTCCGACCAAAAAGAGTGAGGCATGGCAGAACTTATCCCTAGAGCTTTTGGATTTCATTCCTTTCATGGAATCCAGCTCCTACCATGAGGGGGCCTCTATTATGGGCTTCAGTGCCAGCTCATTGCCTGTACCTTTCACTAGTAATGGGCATACTTGGTGCTCAATCAGCAAAGTGACCTACCATATTTAGATCAAAGCCCCCAATTCTGAGAAACTAGATGTCGATAAAATGTCAGAAGAGCATTATGCTTATTGTGTGAGTATAACACATGGTACACGAGACACTGTTACATGTTAATCTGCTCAGACGTCGCCTGGCAATGTCGGTGGGGATAATGTGGAAGCTTTACTTTTGCGGGGCCTGGTCAAAGTTAAGAAGTGTCTCATCTCCTACTGCCAAACCCTCATTTGTGATAATGAAGCCTTCCCCAACCTCGCATCTTTGAATCACCATGTAACAAGCCTTCCTGTTACATTGCAGTCATTCGATGAAGACCTGCTGGATGGGATCAAACTGACAAGCCACAATCATTATGAAGACTGGTTTGCCAAGTCGTTCCGCACTTCGAAGCATTCTCATGTCGGAATGGAAGAGGAGACTTACAAGAAGCCCAGGCAGGGGTAAACGTGGTTTTATTGACTGACGTGCACTTTTTTTTAGTGTTAAAAACATCAAATGGAGCTACTGCTATCAGCATGTATGCCACTTCTATTAATGAATACACATATTTGCCTCTTGGATCTATGTCATGGCAGTCTCGATGCTGTTTTAATTTTGCATGAGATGAGTAAGGTGAATCTTGGTCTCTGAATGTGTACATCCATAGGACTCCACAATAAAAGGCGGGTCAGCACTGGCACTTCACTTCATGAACCACTTCTGAGGATGCCCCCATGAGCTTCCAGGCTTTGCTGTGTCCCATCCCCCCTGGTCTTGAATGATCCACCACCCATTGACCTTCCTCAACCTTCCTTGTCATGACAGCAGGCTGCTCCAATAAACAATGATCCATGTCATCGTCCACGTGCTCCCCGACCCCACCACATCTCCATTCATTTTTGTCAGGATCCCACGGACAGCGTTGATGCACCTTTAGCACCCCCTCCTGCTCCTGCTTATGCTTCGGGTCCTCTTCCTCAGAATGATAAACCAGAGACCTTTGACCTTGTGGGTATCAGTAGCGATGAAGAGCCTTCTATTCCCAGAGCTCATGGGAATCAGTATGTTGATGACTTACAGTCAACCATGGCCACTGACCTGCTTATGGCAACGCAGTCATCTCAAAAACCAGTGATTTCTTCTGCAGATGTTGCCTTTTTCTTTCTGAAGTGCAAGGGCAAGCGAACTTCATGTGTCGTATGCCAGTGAGTTGCCAACTCACCACATGAAATATTGCTCATTCTGATATACATTCCCAGAAAGATAAAAGATGAGGCCTCATTACAGTTCCCTTCAGACAGGTCATTTACATATGGCGCCAAGACCTCAAACACATCCAAATGTGGCCACATCAAGAAATATCATCTCGACATCTACCTAGAAGAGGCTGAGAAAAATGGATGGACTGTCTGGCTGGAGAGTGTCAAAGTAGCCTTTGAAGCAAGCTACGACTTCCAGCTGCTTCGCCAAGCTCTTGCTGTTCCAAATGCATTAATCTGATCACTCCCATCCCTGAATTGTGGTGACCACCAGGGAACATCTTTGTTACCATCTGGACCCATGCCCTTAGAGTGTGGCTTACTGCCATTCTCAGCTGCAACACTTCATCAGTACCTCATACAATTCATTGTTGCAGATGATCAAGTATGTCAACTCATTCATCAATACGTTTACTGAACTACCTATGACAGTTGATAAGTGTGGTTGAATGCCCAGAGTTTCGCTGCCTCCTCCTCCTTCTCTGCCAGAATTTGAGAGATTCACAAATCCCTCATCGCATGAAGATGCATGAACTCATCATCGAGGCATGGGCACAGTATTTTTTCATCTTCAAAGCAGATCTAGCTGTGTGTTAAGTCTGGGCTACTCTCTCCTGATCATTGGTTTCTCACTCACCACCTGCTGCAGAAATCTGAGGGCAAAGTCTCGTTCACATCCGACATTTGGACAGATGAGAATGCTTGTCCGTTTCTTGTGTCGACAGTGCATTGGATTGCCAAGGGTGATCAACCAGGAACACTTCAAATGAAAGCAGGACTGATTGCTTTCCATCACTTCCCTGGGAGACACACTGGGATAAACATTGTGGAAACCATTTTGAGTCTGTTAGATCATGCAGGGGTGACTCACAAGGTATGTAGTCATTGAGTACTCATTGATTTTATATATATGTACTTCGACTTCACTCCTAGGTCAGCCACTTTACTCTTGACAATGCAAAAAACAATGACACAGGCATGTGAGAGTTATCCCACCTCCTTGCCGCTCGTGGAATTGATTTCGACCATACTGACCAATGTATCATGTGCTTCCCACACATTCTTAACATTTGCTCTGGTCATATCTTTGACAAGTATGTGGATGTCAACTTTGACACTGTAGGGAATGTCTGGGTTGACACGCTTGACCCAGATATCATCATTGACAAGCTTGCTTACCTTGAGGCTCTTCGGGAAGATCCAATTTCCTTGAGCTGAAGCATCGTTCGCATTGTGCACTCCTCAAGCATTTGTCATGAGGCATTCGACAAAACCCTGGTCAACGGTAACCAAATGAAGATGTTTTCTGATAAGAAGGGCAATGCGATCCAACTTCCTGCACTTGAACTCATACATGATGTGAAATCACGTTGGGACTCTGTCTATTCTATGATCAACTGTCTCCATGTTCTCAAGCAGGTAAGTAGAACATCAAGCATATCCTGGATGATGAATCCCTCCCAGGTACTCAATTACTTCTTCCGGGCTCATCGAGAGATCATGGACCATACCTTGAATGAGATGCATTGGCTTGTTCTGAAAGACTTGGAAATGGTTCTTGAGGTGAGTGTTACGACAGGCGTGGGTAGCGTCAGTCGCAGACTTGATGTGCAACCTAAAGCTGCAAGGCGAAGATGAGGGGTGTAGGTCCTGAGCGCAATGCACAGAGACTGGTCACTACTCCGCCTAGGTGAGTATGTAGCGACATTAAAGATGAAGGCAGAGTATCCTTGAGCGAAGATGCTGTGAGGCCAAGTGGTTTGAAGGGAGAGCAGAGGGGAAGCAAGAGGGTCAGAGACATAATAGATTGCTATCTTGAGTAGGCTCAAGCTGAGGTTACACTGCTTGTACTACGCCCTATTTATATGTAAAGAGTTCTGTGCACAGACCAAGTAGTGTGATAGCTCGACAAGAGAGAAACCCAAACTAGGTAACTGGAGATAAGGGGAAATGAGTCACATACAGCACGAAACGAGTCAGAAGGCTGTGTGTGGTAGAACTACATGGAACACCGTGGAATGCATGAGTCACAAATAAGAGATAGAGAAATGCACAGCTGTGAATGCTGACTGAAAGGAAGGGATGTGTGTGTTTCAAGTAATACAAGGCAAGGAGAGTGAAAGAAGAAAAGAAAAGGGGCCGATCGTAACAGTGAGTGTTCGTGATCTGTTCCATACCAAAGTACTACTGACTTTTGGTGTTTTTGACTAGATTCCTCATTATGCACAACAGACAATGTCAAGCGAGACACTACCTCTCTTGTCTCATGCTGTGCCATTGTTTGAAGCCATCATTGTCCAGTGGGAACATCTCTGAAGATCAGCACCTCGTTGTGCATCCTATATCAACATGGGCCTTGTGACTGCAAGAGACTATTATCATCACATGGGAAGAATGAATGCATATGCGATTGCAATGCATGCGTATATTTCCAGCTCCTTAACTTCTAATCTTTGTACTTAATGATTCTATAGTTATTGACCCTTCCATTCACTTTACCTGGATCAAAGAAAATTGGGATCAAGAAGACGTCGCTGAAGTTAAGGGAGTAGTTTTAAAACTCGTAAGTCTACTTTGTAATATACATGTCCTCTCTGGAAGATTAGAAGCCTAAGACATGCTGAACCCAGATGAATGACCACTGAGAATGGAGCAATGAAGATCAAGGCAATGCTAGACTGGAGAATGAATTACCAGGGCAATCAGGCACTCATCATCCCAGTGTTCGCAGTGCAACATGCCTCGCATCGCAGTATGGCCTTCCGATGTTACATCCAAAATGATCAGTGACCAGTGTACAATCAGTCGAACAAGAGCTGGTGTCATATGTCACAGCATCCTGTTCTCCTGAGGGAACAGACCCTTTGGTGTTCTGGGTGGTATGTTTCAATGCATAATATCATTAGTAGATCTGCATTCTGAATTATTTGCAGGTTTTTCGCAGCACATATCCAACACTCTATCACATCGCCATGGATTATCTGCCTATCCAAGCTTTGGCCATGCCCTGTGAAAGGGTATTCTCATCTGGTAGTGAAACTATGACAAAGTGGCAAAATCAAATTAGTGCAATTCTGATGGAAGCGTTGTAAATGGTTAAATTCTTCCTCAAGAAAGAACATCTTAATTTCACAAAAGGATGGATCACATCAATGGCACAAATGACGGTTGACGTTGATAATGACGATGTCCTCACAACAATCGTCAACAACAACCTTGACAACTGTGATGGGTTGGCTCTGTGCATTGATGAAGTTATTGGTGCTATTGGCAATGAGAAGGCCAATAAGGTAGAGGATTGCTTTGGTGATAAATGTATGTAACTATATACTGAGCTCGGAGCTATGGACCATTGTAAGATGAAACTTTGAGAACTCTGACTTTGTCCGACAACACAGTCTTCTGTCTCATACCACCATCAAAGCATCCAAACCTCTGAGTCCAGCCCCAAGTCTCGCAAAACTTGTTGTTAATTCCGTGTGCTGCTTGGCACTGCTTGTGCTTTTGATCAACAAGTCAGCTTGAATGGTGCCGGTGAACGGTGACCTCTCTCAGGTCATGGTGGTCAATGGTGCGAATCATGGATAGTCCAAAGTAGAACCAGGGTTTAGATGAGTACTTGCTTTTTATTGCAGCCATTTTCTGTGCGATGTGAAAAAAATTCCTATCTGACCGGAAATTGCCGCTGTTGCACCATTGCTCACCTGCTCAACAACAATGACCAACAACACAGCAATCACGCACTCACCTCCTCATCACAACAAACAACAATGGATGCTCAATGGATGCTACGACTATGTGTGCACCACACCTAGCACGATGGTGATAGCACCTGCCTGCCTCAGAGCCTCCTCGCCCACGACGTGATTCTGGGATGAACGCCCACATGCTCACTTCCAATGATGACGATGCACTGGTGCTGTACACCTCTGCGTTCCTTCCCTCTCCCTTCGCACACAAACGCTAAAATCACCCTCATTCACCTCTGTTCCTTCTCCATTGACACCCAGCCAAGACAATGACGGATGTGACAATGCTGCCGCAATGCCATAGGACCACCGTGATGATGACAACATGACAACGCACCCCCGATCACAATGACGCAAGTGCTGCAACCATGCAAATGCTGCGGGGCCACTCGAATGCCATACGATGACTCGACAATGCCAACACTGCAGATCTATGTCAACTGCCACTGGACGGACGGTCATGCCGTGCATTTGCCCCACATTCGGATGATTTCAAACATGGGTGATGACCGTTGAACCTTGTTTAGATAATGTGACGATGCTGTCATTGCCCCAACACCCGGGGCCACAACCATGACACACACCTTCACCATCCTTGTCTCCCTCATGTGTGCAACAGTACCAGCAGCATCAACTGATGCATAGCAAGCACATTGCTCACCTCAAGGCCTCACCACAATGTGACAATGATGAGCATGCCGCCCTCACCCTTCATGCAACAAGACAACGCAACAACCACTTGATGATGATGGTGAGCACATTGTCCCCACTGTCCTCACCTTCACTTGCAACTTTGACATAGCACACACGCAGCAGTACTACAATGATGACAAAGAATGGTGCAGTGTGCACTGCTACACGTCCATCAACCAACACAATAGTGAACAGGTCGCCCTCACCCAATCACACAGTGCGACTCATCAGCAAATCACAGAAGAGCTGTAGGTGGCTGTACAGCTAGCTACAGACAACTACAGTTGTTACAAAGGTACAGAAAGGTCTCCCTCTGTACAGGACTTAAAATATGCTTAAAAGGCAATAATATACTGATTGCTTGCATTTTATCACTCAAATTTTACTCTGTACCACCCTGTGGTGGTCTGTAAGCCTGTAGTCCTGTCTATAAAAGGGTGATCTTCTGATGGAGATCATCACATAATGAAGCAATGCGGCAGAGTGCCCCAGACCAACAATGGACAACAGGGATGACAAGGGTGCCAGTATTGACTCAGGTATACAGATATGATGGTACTGTATTACAATATGTAGACATTACAATTTTCAAGCAAGGTTTCTGCCATTGCCAGATGGCGCTTCCCCAAGTGTACTAATACTACAAGAAAAGTTGAGCACTTCCGGGCATTTGCTGTCTGATAAAATCTTGGGCTGGACAGCTTCAGTTGACTAAGGGTTGACTCAGTGGCTGGAGTTGACAATACAAAACCGGCAACTTGAATTACCATCGGCCCGGCCTGGTATGCCGCAGTCACTGGCTTGGCTATTACTTGAGTCAGCTTCAAGTCGAAGTCATGGCAACACTACCTCAATTGTTTCGGGCAAAAGACGGCTTCGGTTGTTAGTACAAGTGAGTTTGCTTGATGAAAAAATGCGCTCGCATGGAACAGATAATGCTTGTGCAGGGAGGCCATCCATGGCTACCTGAAAAAGTAGCAGATAGATTGTTTGTTTTCTCTACCAGCGCAGCAAACAATGAATTAGTACAGCAAACAAGTCAGAATTTATATATTGACTAGACTTGCCTCCCAATAACGAACGAGATCTGTTGTTTGCTCTGCCATGTCAAACTCAGTACCAGCTTCCTCATAGCAGCTAAACTCCAGCTCCACATCTTGATAGTCGGCTTCAACTTCCTGCTTTTCATGCTGCACAGGACCTTCGATAGCAATGCCAGATGAATTTGAAGTGACTTCCTGGGATCCAGGAAATGTGGCCATGTGAGGTGAAAGAAATGTGGCTGGTAAATACCAGGGATGGATTAGATCACCACAGACTCAACAGTAACCTGAGACATACCACTTGGAGGCCTGGGATCTGCAGAGAGTGATGCAGAACATCGCACACTGACATTTAGTTTACTTATCCAGCTATACCCTTTGGTGAGTGCTATATTTGCACTTGTAGATGCATTCAAGTTCATTGTTAGGGGACTTGGACTTAAACATAGTCCAGTGCGATGGTGAGTTGCAGTGTGGAACAGCTGCATCTGGTGGGTTGTGTGTAATCTGAATGAGCTGAAGCCTGAAACTATGATAGTGGTGAGGAAATGCCATACCTCTTCAAGTATCCATTTGCATGCCTGACAAGCATCTGAATCTGACCAGTTGGAGTACATTCTGATGAGGGTAACTCTTGTGCATTGTGAGGGACTTCAAGTATTTGCTGAATGTCTTGAAGAATAGCAACAGCCTTCAGACTAAGCATGAGGTGTGTGATCTCCCCATTCTGAAGTTCCTGTAAAAATGACTGAACAGCCTGTCAAATAGTATAACTTGGAGTGAACTCTTAAATAAAAACAATTAAAACACAACACATACTGGATTGAGTAGTAATACCTGATTAACCATCTGAAATGTTGATGACCAATGTGTTGAGCAGTCACATAGCAATTGCACAGCAGGTAGTTCTGTGTTACTATCAGAAAGCTTGCCTTTCCAGTATCTGCACTTATTTTCCTTGATAATAATTGCTTTGACCTGTTGTTGTTGCTGGCCAGATGCACAACAAGCAGCTACAATTTCATGGCATTTTCCAACTGGATTGCTGACCAAGACATCAGCATATGCTCACAATGAGGTAGCCTGGGCCAAATCATGTGATGCAGTGAGAATGGGGTCACATGGATTTTTTTTGAGTTCACTGAGAATAGCTTGAATGGCAAGATTCACAACATATGGAAAGCATCTAACATTCACCAGAAAAACCAGGATTCAATGCAAGTACAAATATCAATAGTGTTCACTCACCTGACATGATTTCCTATAGCATCAAATGTAATACCATGGTTATTCAGCTTGTCTGCCATACACATTAAGAATGTATTGTTGTTCAATGCATTGTCCACAGTAATCTGACCAAGCTAACATAAATAAATGTAGAACCATGCCTAATCAAAACAAACACACCTTATGAGCAATTCCTAGCTCATCAACAACCTTGAGAAAAGTATCTGCAATATTTGCACCACTGTGTGACTCCTGCATGTGCCAAAAAGTGACTAATTGAGATTTGAGTAGTATCAGATGACTGTTTTTGACATCCCTCACAATGTAATGAGCAGTGATGGCCATGTACCTGTTAAGATTCAGATCACTCCACAGATCTGTAGTGAGCAAAATATGACCAAGGAATTGCTTTGAATCAGAATATATTAGTATGGTCACAAGCAAATAGTCAATTATATACTGCACAGGCAGTGCAGCATGCTACTCACCATTAGGTTTCAGTATCTGATACTTGTTTCAGTATTCCTCATAGATTATGTTTGTGACTTTAGTTCGGTGAGGTATATCCTTCTCTGTAATTTTTCCATCTTCAATATATACAAGCAGCTTGCAGAATTCTGGACACTTGACTACATTGAATGCCTTGAAAGTTTACAGTTAGTACTAGTTAAATGCTTCACAATTTCATATGATCCATTGTGTGAGATAATGCATAAACTGTTCCATTGTAAATGACTGTATGTCTGTTTGCTTGATTTCATCACTGCTAGCAGAAAGTTTCAAACCCTCTTCTTGACAAATACACTGCCACTCTTCATCATGCTTATCATCCATATGCATATAATAGCATGAGGTCATGCCACTCCCATGTTTCCATACTTTCCATTGTGGATTCTTATCACATTCACTAGGATTAATGATAAGTTATTCCAAGTTGATTATGTCAGTTTGCAACTTGAATTTACCCACACAGTTAACATGCAACAAATGGTGTATCCGGTTGAGTCATCAAATGCAGCTCATTTCAGGGCATACTCTCAGGGGGATCTTGACTCTGGACTGGGGTCAAAGATGCAATAGATTGCTATCTTGAGTAGGCTCAAGCTAAAGTTACAGGCTTGTGCTATACCTCTATATATACATGCGGGGGACGTGCATGGATCAGGCCTAAGAAGAGCCTCAAAGACAGAGAAAGACATAAGAGGAAAGAGGATAAGCATCTATGAGTAATCTGCAGTATAAATGAGTAAGAAGAAGACTGTGGATTGGAAATAAGAAGCAAATGTGCAGCAAAGAAGATCAGAAGAGAATGTGCTGTGGTATGAGGACTGTGGAAGCAGTAGAAGGGAAGCTCGGGTGAAATACCTGAGATAAGGATAAGCGACATGAGGTGTTGGAAACAATAAGTGAAACAAAGAAGCAAGGAGGGCATGCAGTGCCAAATGGAAGAGTCCAAGAGAGAAGGAAATGGCATAAGCCAACAGGAGAGGTTGGCAAAGGGACAATGATGAACCAGGGTGATATGTAGTATCAGAGACCACAGGTCCAAGGGGATGATGATGATATATGTCAGTAGGATGACCGGCAAGGCATAGGTGAACTAGCAAGGACAGCTGGTGAGACATCTAGAGGCGCAATGAGAGGTGCTGCAGCTAAGACAGAAGAGAAAAGAATAGGGGCCATAGACCAATCATAACACATTGCAGGTGAACCTGAAGCCTCTGACGCCGCTTTCGCCATTCGTTCCCAGGTGAACATTACCTGTTTCAAGTGCGACAAGAAAGGTTACTTCACGAGGGACTGCCTTGGTAATTCTCAGACATTCAGGGGGTGCATTATTCTTTTATTGTTCTTTCTTTTCATTCACTTGTACCCACTCATGATTCAGGGGGTGTGTTGTAGAATAGAATCATTCACTACGCTGCCGCTGCTGCTGCTGCTTACATAATACATAGTATATCTTGTGCCGCATGCTGTACCATACCTCTTTGTTCACTATCGCGAATAACCACTGCCGACTGTCACACCTTATCAGCAAGTTGTGCCCTGGCACATGAATTTTCAACAGTATGTGCACATCCTCTTGGCCTTCTTCACATCCCGTCCAGCATCTGCTGTGCTATCCAGTGTGATGTGCTTATGGCTGGATGATGCCATTGTTGCAGCCTGGTGACTCAGACTCGGAGTGGGCAGCACTGCTACCAACAGATGTGCTAACTTGGACTTAGAGCCCATAAAGCAGTACTGGAGCATACCGGCCTGTTGGTGCAATGAGCCTGACAAGCCGTCATGCTGAACTCAAAGACCAAGTTGCCATGCTGGGAGCTCGCCGGCTGTCTGAGTCAGTCCCTCAGTCACAGTGGTTGGCACAGAAACCGTGTTGGCGAGGTTCTGGGGATGTGCTGTTGGAATGCACTGTGGGGCACCAGCTTGGACTGACAGGAGGTTGTGGACCCGTTTTGTGAGGTAGACACTGAGCAAGAGGGAGGCTTTCTCATTGATGTAGTTGAGCCATGTCTTGTAGTAAGCCTTAATATGTTCGGGTAGCTAGAAAGGTGTGTGTGGAGTCAGACTACACAGTGCAGGTGGCAGTGACGGACTTGCCTTGTAGAAAATATTGATGTCATTTGCTTGTGCATTGAATACCAATGTGATTGCTGTGAAGTTGGGCTGTTTGATGGTGTCTGTGAAAAGTGGTGATGAGTAGGTGAAAGACTGGAAAAGTGTATGCTCCTCCCGAGTATGGACATGAAGGACAGCGAAACGAGTGCCCTGCAGGCTGCTGAGGAACTGGTGATGGATCCTTGGCTGGAGGCTTGCTGGCCTTGGGTGTGTGGTGTTGTCAAATAGAAACATGGATATACATTCACGCATCTGGTCATTGAAAGGGAGTAGTCCAAAGGGTTCGTTTGTCTGTGCATAGCTGTCGAGATTGACTCAGGCACCATAGTCAGTTGTGTCATGATGTAGCATGTGGGCTGCATGGTCATGAAGTGAGGCTGTGCAGTTCTTGAAAGCAATGTTGAAGTGTCCGATGTAGTGATGTGCTGTTCGGTTCAGTGTACCAACCTGACATAGGTCTGAGATTAGACCATGGGTGCTGAGTGCTGGTTAATAGGATTTACCTACATATTGTGCTGCACATAGTACATCAAAATCATGTTAATGGCATGGCGGGAGGAGACATTGAATGACTCAAAGTGGTAGATGAGGTTTTGGTAAACACCACCCTCAATGTCATTTGTCCCATGGCAACACTGGTACAGCTTCAGTCCATTGCGATCCATTCGGATCTCATAAAACAGTGGCACATCAGGAGGATCTGAATAATATCCATTTCAAATGTGCTTAAGCAGGTTTTGAACAGCATCCCAGCACTTGTCATTGAACAGTGCCTCACCTGATGTGGCATCCTTGAGGGGACCAAATGTCTTCATGACAGCAGCCACTCGACTGAACAAAACTTCAGGTGGAGGAACATAGCAGCAGACTCGGGAAAGGATCCATTGTGGATGAGACTTCAGCTTTGATTTGAATGAGAGGCCCTTTTGGCTCAGCACTTCCTCAACAGCATGCTTGTCACCAGAGTCCATAAGGAAGATTGCAGCACTAAGTGCTCATGCAAATGATTGCCATAAGCCATGGCTAAGAGGAATGTTGAATTGATGAAACAGGTGCCAGATATCCTCCTTGAACTGGCTGCAAGTGAGGAGCTGGCTTTGAGAGTTATACTGTAGTATATCAATGATCATTTGGCTGATCATTGCAAGTGCTGTGGGGTCAATTGCTGAATCTGAGACTGACTGTTCAGTATCTGACTCCAATAATGCCTCAAAGTCAGGCTCATGTTTGAGGACAAAAGGAGGACTGTCAAGTGACAGGGGATCAAAGTGGGCTTCATCCTGCCTGAGAATATGAAGATGTGTTTCAGACTCCTGGGAGTCTGGATCAGCTACATCAAGACCTTGAGATGATAGGTGAATGCCAATGGCAGCAGCAGCAGGGTTGGTTTTTAGGTGGTTGGCTTGACAGAGAATGGAGAAGGGAGGATGTCCAAATGCAGACAGTGGGGTTGGTTTATGGGATGGAGAGAGCACTGGTGAGATCAAATAACCAGGAATGCAGACCTCTTGCACAGTCATAATGACCTGGGATTTGGTGACCTTAATGCCATTAAAGGAAACTGGCCAATCAAGTGCAATGACTCCATGTGCAATAGCATGTCCATCAGATGCATGCATGGTTACAGGTGGACCAGCAGCAGTGGATGAAGTGACCCTCTCTGGCAGTGTGATCATGGTGAGGGTTGAATGGAGGGACCACATTGCATAGGCCTCAAGTACAGCATGCTCAATAAACTCAGCAGGGAGATCCATGTTTGCCCAGATTGGGCTGAGGCACACAGCATGATCTCTTTTAATTTGGTGTCGCAGGATGTTCTGACACAAGGTCAGAAGCCCTGCAGTGGGCTGCAAAGATGCATGGCGTTCATAGACCATCTGGCCAATCTCTAGTTGTCCTGCAAAGGGAGTCAAGCGGGAGGATGGAATCAAGTCCTTTCATAAACGTTCAAGATTGGCAGTAATATTTATGCCAGCTTTGCAATATGCATTGGACCAGAGGAAGGTAAGCAGTGAGTGAGGCAGTGAAAGGAAGCCATCTTGTATAAAGGATTTTGTCTAGAGCAACAAATCAAGTAGTAAGGGTACACCACACCTTCAAATGCAACTTGAATGAGGGAAACACAACCAGCAACACCCTTCATCACATCCAGTGGCCACTGCATGGAAAGCCCAACAACCACTGGGTTTACATCACTGTGATGATGCATAATGGTGTTGAAGTGGAGGTTGACTTGATGAGTTGATGTCAACACCACTGATGACCAGTCAGAAGGGAGGGAGAGTGGCTCTATATTATAGGTGGGACAGAAGTGACAGCAGCAGAGAGTGAGGGGAAAATAGACAGAAGACATTCTTTGTCTGCCCAAATATTATCTGTGAATACTAGCTTTGGTGGAGCATGACCAAAGCTCTCAAGTGATGAAAGCATGGCCTTGAGGACAGGGGCCCAATCCTCCTGTCCTTTTGAGGGTGTGAAGTTCATGGAGCATATTTTACCATACTTATTAACAGTTGTGAATAGGGCATTGAAAGTTGGAACACCTTCAACCTTTTCAAGACACTTGATTGCCTATCATAGTCTTTAGAATAGTGCACATCATCCATGACCATGTAAAAAGTACCTTAAAGCTGTGGTCCTGTTTGATGATGTCTGCCGGTAATGAAGCAACAAGCTGATGCATGGCTGGTGCAGACTCCTCAACAAGGATATCATAGAACTTTGCAAAGTACCTTGCACTCAGAATATATCCAGCATATCCATTTTGGTCACCAAATGCCCCAAATGGAGCTGTTGTTGTCCAGACACTGGATAGTGTGCTGCTGCCACTCCAGTGCAGAACCATCTCAAGAAATTAGCACTGGAGGAGGTCATACCCATGATAGTGTGCAGCCTCAATCATGGTCATAAATGGTTCTGGACCAACACCAGCATTGAATGCCTCCCAAAGGAGTGACATGAGCCGCAATGTAAGTCCACTTTGGTGGGTCAACCAGAACTTAAATTGGTCCCTCAGGGGGGTGGCAGCATGTCTAGGATGGCTAGACTCCAGCTGAGGTAGATCCTACCACAGTCCTTGTGACCACAGGTGTACCGATACCCAACAATGTATACATTTTGATTGACATCAACAACCTAGCGAGGATAGTCAGCAAAGCCACACTTCTGAAGATAGACACAGGGGCCCTTCATTGAAGGCTGCCGGCTGGCATCACGACAAGTAGGGCATGGTATTTTGTTAACAAGGACATGAGGGAACCAGACAAAGAACTGGGGTTGGTGGAAGAGGCTCGCCGAAAGCTGAAAAGTGGATCTTGCTGCTAGGTACTGATTCTCAACTCCATCATAGAATGAATTTCGCTGGTAGCACTGTGGAAGGCCCACAAGACTCTGCTTTATTTCCTCTGTAAGACATTCATGTAGGCATTGGTATTCGCCAGCAAGCCATATCAGCATTGTGGCCCATGCCCCGCTTGCACTGCCTGAACTGGCCACAGATGGCAGAGCAGCCCCTGGGCCTCTGCCAGTGGTCATGGTTTCCTTGCTACTGCCAACACCAGTGGCCTCAACATCACCCTCCAAGTCTTCATCACAGCCATGCATGAATTCATCCATCACTTCCAGCACTTCCTCGTCCTCAAGTACATTGGCAACCAATAGGTCAGACCCATAGATGTTGAAGGAATTGGGCTGCCACAGCAGGGTCGTGGTGGTGGTGGCAGGCTCCAAGTCCCGTTCATCATCATGGTCAGTTGTGTCTGGCAATGGCTCAGGCTGTGTTGGCATGAGAGCCGATTGCCCCACAGACAGGGGAGGGTCTAGTGGGAGCTAGGGCAATGCAGGGCCAGTCCGCAGCAGTGCCACTGCTGGAGGCTCAGTTGCAGGTTCCGGCAGTGGCATCCGAGTCGTAGCACCACCACTTGGTGGGGTGCTCATGCCAGAGTGATCTGCTGAGCTAAGTGTCAGCAATTGGAGGGAATGAGATGACTGACCTGGGATTGCTCCTGCTGTGCTGGAAACACCAGCAGATGATGACTGCGATGCACTCATAGACACCCACAGGTCCAGAGATGAGGCTATCAGAAGTACGCATCAGACAAGGTCATCACAGAGAGTTTACAGAATGGTTCACCCTTTTCGATGACATGCTCTACCATGTTTCTGTGCTATGGTGGGCCACCATCTTTTTGTGGCTGGCCTACGTTCTTTGTGCCAGATGGGTTCTTGCTTCCTTTCAGACACCCGGGGCCGTGTTTTGGTAGCATCGAGATGGCAGGAGACAGTGAGATGAGCTGGGTGGAATATTTTGCGGTGTCGACGGTAGTTCTGTTTTGCAGAATCAGGCACGTTGAAGTGTTAAGTGAGCTAGTGGCCCACCTGGGAGGTGTGGAACAAACTTGCCTTACAAGTTAAGTCCCATAAGTCCCTTTTCAAAGTCCAATAAGTCCCCTCACCTGTCTAGGTATGGATAGTCTGCCTGTTACGATCGGCCCCTTTTCCTTTTCTTTTCACTCTCTTTTACCTTGTATTACCTAAACACACACAGCCTTTCCTTTTAGTCAGCATTCGCAGCTGTGCGTTTCCTTATCTCTTATCTGTGACTCATGCGTTCCACGGTATTCCATGTAGTTCTATCACACACAGCCTTCTGACTTGTTTCGCACTGTATGTGACTCACTTCCCCTTATCTCCAGTTACCTTGTTTGGGTTTCTCTCTTGTCGAGCTATCGCACTGCTTGGTCTGTGCGCAGAACTCTTTACATATAAATAGGGCATAGCACAAGCGATGTAACCTCAGCTTGAGCCTACTCGAGATAGCAATCTATTGCATCTTTGACCCTCTTGCTCCCCTCTGCTCTCCCTTCGAAACCACTTGGCCTCGCAGTGTCTTTGCTCGAGGATACTCTGTCTTCGTCTTTGACATTGCTACATACTCGCCTAGGCAGAGTAGTGACTAGTCTCTGTGCATTGCGCTCAGGACCTACGCCCCTTATCTTCACCTCGCAGCTTTAGGTTGTGTATCAAGTCTGCGGCTGACGCTACCTGCTGTAAAGATTCTAAAATGGCTGGGAGGAACTAGGAGACTAAGTTCTCTAGTCCTGGCCGTCAGGAGAGAGTGTGGGCGCGATGTGTTCGCACCACAGAGATTCTGGGCAGAGGTGTCCAGAAACGGAGCATCCGAGATGACTACAGACGGTCCCGAGGACCGACCGAGGTGACGCAGCGGAAGCCGAGGTTTTTAGATGGGGGGGGGGGGGGGCTGGAACGTTCGCCTGAGGTTGAGAGAGGAGCGGCCGGGACGTACGGCCGAGCTTGACTGGTTAGCAATAAGGGGAAAGCAAATCCGAGCATTCCCGAGGTGGACGAAGAAGGGCGGTGGTGGAGAAGATGGGCAGCGGTGAAAATAGCGGACGTGGGTGGTAGCGGCGGCGGTTGCGGTAGATAAAACAGTCGGTAGTCATTCCAAACAGTCGGTGATGAATGGGAGCTAAAGGAAGCTGATTTCTAATTCTGAAGGACAAATCTTTATAGTCCCAGGCATTCCCGAGACTGTGAGATGTAGTGCGCGTATTAAGGAACTATGTAGAGTGACGTGCAATGAGAAATATTACATAATGGCCGAAGCCCTAAGTGGCGATTGTGATGCATACTAATTTGGAATATAGAAGAAGGAAGGGCATTACGAGGGGGCCGATGGAATGGGCACGTGATGTACGGAAATGGACCGACTGCTATAGCGAGGTGCCGAAGGTTCGGCCGTGTGCTCCATGAGCTCGGCATCGTGCGAAAACGTTCGGAGAGCGACGAGGAAGGGAGGCTGAGTTTACAGAGCGATAGCGGGCTCCTGGAAAGTGTGAAAAACACCCGATGTAACCGTAGAGGCATACCACGCTCTACATCTGCAGGGGACTTGCTTCTGACTGTCCCCAGTCAGGTCCACCGGATTAGTCAGCACAATGCGGAGTTCAGATTTCGTGGCGCTCGGTTGTGGTGTCGAAGCCGTGTGTTGGTTACTCTCCTTCTTTCACTTCAACTCCCAACCTCTCTCCCCAGTCGACGATGCCCCAATTCCAGTCCTGGTTCGACAAGCAGCGCGCGCTCAACGACGCGGGCCTCCTCCACCAACAGGAGGTGCGCAAGCGGTTCAAGTCGGCCATGGAACACGTCGAAGCCATCGCCAAGTCGATGCCGGATGACAGGGAAGGTCTCGAGGAGGAACAGGAGATGTGGGTAGGCGAGTTCGGTGACGCGATGGTGCGTGGTGCGTGGGCTTCAGGTCGACGCGATTTCTAACGGCTCGGTAGGACCAATGGGACATGGCGCAAGCCGAGGCTGAGGCTCTCGGGCTCGACACTGAGCTCGAGGCCGACGCCAAGGTTGCGGTCATCAATGCAAAGCACATCCAAGCCGAGTGGCTGGAGCGCGTGAGGCAGAAGGAGGCGGCATCCAGGGCCGCAGAAAAGGTGCGAGGGCCGGCCACCGCGTAGGGGACTGCGATGGACATGGAGGAGGTCCAGGCTGTGGTGACCGAGGTCAGCGAGACCTCAGAGGTTCGCTCCTCCGTGGCTGAGGTTAGCGAGGCTGTGGGTGGTCGCTCGGTCGCGTCATCAAGCCGAAAGGTACGTGGGGAGGGTTCTGAGCATGGGCGAGTACTGATGGATAGCAGCGGGGGCACGAGGACGACAATGACGATGAGGTCGTGTCAGCCGTCATGCCGAAGAAGCGGATGACCGCCAGCGCATCTAACACCGAACACCTGGGCCCGTGCGCGAAGTGCGTCAAGGTCAGGGAAGCTGGGTCCTGCGCGAAGGGTACTGGTGCCGCGTGCGTGCGGTGCCAGTCCCACAAGATTCGTTGCAGCTGGTCAACCGATCACGTGACCCTGAAGAGGCAGAGGCCGGGGACAATGCCTGCGGCACTTCCAGCCGCTGGTCGCATGGCGGTGGTGATCGCATGCAAACCAGGTACGTCCCTCGGTTCGAGGCTTGCTACCAGCTGACCATTCGGCAGGTGCTCAGCTAATCCGTGCGACCGCCAAAGCTTCCCAAAAGCAGGCTGAGTCGCCGGTCGTGGTCAGCGACGAGGACAAGGGTGACGAAGAGACCCCGGTGAAGGGCAAGGGCAAGGGCAAGGCGAAGGAGGTTCTGCCCCTGAGCTGAATGACTGTCAAGCCCTCGGTCGACAAGGCCCGGAAGCAGCTTGTACGCCGCCTCAACATGGCATACGCAAAAATGTATCAAGTCCAAGGCAGCCTCAAGGCGCTGGAGGTGGAGCTGGAGGAGGTGATGGATGAGTCGGCCGAGATCATCGGCGAGCTCCAGGGCCTCAACCTGTAGGCGCAGAAAATGTAATGTCCGTAGTTGTAATGTAAATGTGTGATTCAGCAAAAGAAAGGAAAGAGATAAGAGAGGTAAAGAAAAAAAAACGTCCTTGTGCGGGGTACCGCCCAACTTGTCTTCCTCGGTTGGCTTGCAACGTCTATCCCTGCTGACGGTTTCTCTGATTTTTCGGTATTATTCGGTCTTAGTTCTATGAGCGGAGGAAAGGAAACGTGCGCGGTCTCGGATGCGTTAGAAGCAAAGGTGGCCCGAAGGCTCGGCATACATGAGACCTGAGATGAAAATAGAAAGGAGTTTTTTTTTTTTTTTTTTTTTTTTTTTTTTTTTTTTTTTTTTTTTGGTTTTTGAATGTATAGTATGATGAGGAGGGTTGTGTCTGTCTGTTTTAGTTCGTTTTTTGACTTTTTGGATGCGAGTGAGATGAGAGATCGCCGGTCGAAGCCCGGGGTTAAACAGAGTAAAAGAAACGTCCTTGGTAGGTATTGAGGGGGTCTAGGGTTGCTTGAAAGTGTCCGAATCATCCTCGGCAGGCTCTACTACATCTTCCCCTGCCATCCTATCTAAATCGTCGTCGTCTAAACCTGTAAGGTCAGTCGCGGTAATGGTAGAGTGCATTCGGGGATAGTAGGAAATGAGGCGAAATGCCGTGTATCGCAGCTTTGAGACTGCCCCGTCCAACTCGGCCAAAAGGTAGGATCCTCCGGTTGTCCTGTGAAGGACGACCATCGGCCCGAGATACCTCGGCTTCGTCTTTCGGTTCAGCTCCTTCTCTATGCGCGTGTTTCACACGAGGATGAGGCTTCCCACGTGAAAGTCGAAGTTCTTGATCCAATTTTTAAACGCGGCTTTGAAGTGTTTGATGGAATCAAACCGAGCCTTTCGAACTCGGTCCACGATGGCTGCGAGGTCATCGGGCCTCTTCTGCAGCTGCCGGGCGTGCCATGCGACAAGGCCAGTTGGTGATAGGGGGTCGGCATCTAAAGGGGGAACGAGGAACATTGCCTCGGTGAGATCAAATGGGAAGAGGGGCTTGACGCCGTGAACCATGAAATAGGGTGAAAGCCCTGTCGACCGAAGCACGGTAACGCACTCGGCCCAAAATACCGAGTGCGCGGCAGTATGCCAGTGTGACTCCCCCCCCTCAGAGGTTTTAATGATGGCCTCCCAGACATCGTAATGATGCCATTCGACCACCCCATTTGCTTGGGAGTTATAGGGGGAGATGCAGATGTGCCGAATGTGATAGCGGTCCACGAGAACATCTAGAGCAAGAAGAAAGGCGGGGCCATTGTCAGTAACAATTTCCGAGACGGGGCCTCAATGGCAGAGGACATCTTCGAAAATAAAAGAGGCGAGCACGGTAGCATTCTCGGACCGCAACATACACCACTCTGGGTAAGCGGTCAAGGCACACCGAGCTTGGATGAGGTATCGGTAGCCACCCAAATGGGGCATCAACATCGTGTCCAAGTGGGCCTTGTGAAAGAGACCTCCGATGATCAGTACGGTGGGTGGAACATGGAATCGATTGTTCTGCCGAATCTGGCACTCCTGGCAGGTGCGCACGAACCATTTGACATTGTCGACTAACATCGGCCACCAGAAGCGCAGGAGCAAGCGTGTCCGAACCGTGAAGACACCCTTGTGCCCAAGGTCATCGTGAGCCTCTCTAATCAGGTCGTAACGACAGCACTCGGGAGTGACTAGCTGATGGCGGCCATGTGGTTCCTGACGCCAAAGGGAGCCACAGAGGAGGAAGAATTTCATCACTGAATTGATGAAGGTTTGGAACTCTGCATCGGAAAGGTCAGCGGGGCACTCGCGGGACTTGAGAAAGTCGCGAATCTGACGAATCCGGACTTCCCGAGCTGCAGCCTTGGCCGAACGCGGTATAGTAGGCGAGTCCAGCGGCATGTCTGGCTCGTTAGAAGAAGAAGTAAGGATAGAATGGTAAGGCAGGCGCAAAGAAAGAGGTGCAGGGTCCTTGGGAAGGCTCAGTCTATAAATTGAAATGCCAGGGCCCGAATGCGAAGAAGGCTCGGCGTGCACCACTGAGCCCTGAGGAGCGGCTCGGTCGTTAAGCAATGTGATCATAAACGAGTACAAGTCATCCAGCCATTCCTCGATGTCGTTATCATCAGGTGGATCATCATCAGATGGAGGGCACTGAGAGAGGCCATCAGGCCCGGCATGCTTCTCGGTGGATATGTGCCACAGCTCAAAATGGAATAATAAAATGCCTGCGATCCAGTGGTTGATGGTCGTGTTCGGCTGTAGGTCAGGATTGTTGATCATCCCTTTGACATACTTAGCATCCATCTCGACGACGAGGTTAGGAACACCAAAAATAAAAATGCGAACTGCCCGAAGGGCGCGAAAAAGACCGTAGAGTTCGAGTTTAGCCTGCGAATAACAGCTTTCGACGGTCGTGAGGGAAATAGAACCGAAACGATTGGGATAGCATTTGCCATTGTCGCCTTCCTGCGAGAGGATAAACCCGACCGCGATGACCAAGGTGTCTACAGCGAGGACAACTTCTCGGCCCGACTCATAGTCTAAGCGGTGGAGCACAGGGGACTTGATGATCTTGTTCTTGAGACGAGTCATTGCGTCATGTTGCGCGTCACCCCATTCAAAGGGGACACCTTTACGGGTTAAATTGACGAGCAGCCGAGCGATGGCCGCGAAGTCTCGGATGAAGATACGTACGACGCCGCAGGTGCCGAGGAACCCGCAAACCTACGTCAAGGTCTTGCACTCGGGCCAGTCCTTAATCTTCTGAACTTTCGCCTCGTGCGGCACTCGGCCTTCGAAAGTGCACTTGTGCCCAACGATCATTGTGTCCAGGGCGGCAAGCACGAACTTCTTCGCAGAGACGGTGACGTTGATGTTCTGGAAGCATTGCAGAATCCTGTGGACAACGATTAGGTGATTCCAAATGAATTTTCAGATGCCTGGGTTCTCGGGTATGGTCTCGTAAGTACCATCTGGGCGTTGATAGTGGGTGGTTTCGGATTTGACCGGTAGGTCGTCGATGAAAGGCATGGTATGGTGGGGTATTTCGTCCTGTAAAATAAAGGCCATATCGGCTTGATAAACCTGAACGGCGTTAGTGTGTCCCATCGGAAGAGTGGTGAGACGGTGGGGACCGAGGGGACTATTGAACGTAGTCATGTCCCGAGACTCGGTGTGGAGTGGGTGCTGATCGTAACCAGCGAAAAGGTCCATCATCCCATACACCGCATAGCCAGCGAATGACTCGGTGAGGTGCTCGACAAAGGGCGGAACCGAGGACTCGTGGACAGTGACTGCATTGAGAGGTTGAAGGTCGTGTACGAGGTGGAGCATCTTGCCATCTTGCTTGAGCATGCAGAACCACCGAGATCGGTAAGCGGCGGTGGATGGTTCGTACACTCCCGAGGCGATTCGGTCTTTGATGATTTGGATTGCTTGATCCCAGGACGACGGGGGAATCGGGATATTGCGCAGTACCCAAGGCATATGGGGTACTGTCAGTATCTTGATGGGCGGGAAGTAGCATTCATCGAGGCGACCGTGCTCAGCTGGTACCCAAGCAAAAGCTGTCTCGTGGTTGCGAACAACCCACTGGACAAGTTTCAGCTCCTCAGGCCACAACCACTTCGCGGGATCGAGGTCGAGCGCATCAGCGCATTCCTGTGTGTAACAGTCCCCAGGCACGAAGGCCGGGGGGTTAGTCGGCAAGAGTATAAGACTGAAAAGGGGCTCGGCAGGCAGGCGTTGAATCGGTCGGTATTCCTCACTAAGAGGACCGATGATGGGCCGAACCTTCTTTGCCACTGGTTTGTAAGCCAGCGCGTGTGAAACAGAGTCAAAAGAATAAGTCTCAGAAAGTGCGAGAACGTGGGGAGGCGAAAGAGAAGACTGCATAGAAGAAAGAAAAGAGTATTGAATCACAGGGTCCGATGAATTACGGTCCATTCTAAATTCAGCGGCTCGAATGGGAGAAGGAGAGCAAGAGCGGATGAATGCGAACGACGATGGATGTGACACTCCCCGACCTCTCGGTGGATCATCGATGTCTAAAAATCCGACCTGGGTGCGTGGGTATGGCTTTTGCACGCCAGCCCATTTTGGCACCGAGGGCACCCGTTAGTCCAGGGGCGGGTCGGCAGTTTATACATTTTCCCGTTGTTCGGGTCGGTGAGGGTGACGTTGTGCTGCCGTCTGGGGTCTCGTCGGTGGTGGCACTGAGGAGACTCGTGAATGGCCGGCCGAGTAACATATCAAAGTGGGCTTGTTGCACCACTTGAACCTGCAGGCAAACCTCGCCAGCACCGAGGTCTAGGCGAAGGTTCTCGACTACGCCGAGGGTAGTGTCGGTGCTAGTGTTGGCATTTGACATGGTTATTATATGATCCGAGCGGACGGGTAGACCGAGTGTCTCCCAAATCTGTTTCGGCATAGTGACGATCTCGGATCCCGAGTCGAGGACCACTTGGAGGGTCCTTTCGGAACTGACCACTCGCACGTCGATGGATCGAAGGGGGAGGCTATGATGAGCTACGATGAGCCCATCGTTGTTGGTGTTGAGCTTGTCACCCCACTCGCACTGAATGGCCTCAGGGTCTCGGCCCGAAAGCTCGTTTACCTGGACTGTGTGCGTCACGAGCGGGACACGCTTCGAGGTGGTCAAATCTTTGAGCTGTCGGCGAACGTCGGTAGCGACCGTCAAGAGGTCCTTGAATGGTACCGAGACTGACATGTTGAGTACTCGATCCAACATGCGCTTGGGCGTGGCATCGTCTTCGAGGGGAAAGGAATATCTAAATTGCCCTATAGGGGCAGCGGGGGCAGAAGCGTTAGCTCTGGTAGACAAAGGGGGAACATTACGGGATGCGGGGTTGAACGGTGCGACAGGCAAGGGCCACGGGGGAACAGACAAAGAGGCAGGTTTAGAAGGCCCAGACGCAGTGCGCGAGGCCTCGACTGCGGGTGAGACGATTTCGTCGGCGACCGAGGCTGCCTGAGGCGCGGGGTGAGCGGGCCTTCGGATGGGTATTTCTACACCGTCGAAGCGAACTCGCTTCCCCTTATCCTGTTTGTCATGCTGAAAATTGGCCCACACTTGGGCAATATACGCCTGAAACTCGGGGTCAGTGAGAACAGGGTCCGACTCATCACTAGGCTCGGTGTCGAGTTCAGTTAGGAATACTAAAGGCTCGATGTCTAAAACCACGTCGGTATCGGGGAACGAAAGTGAGAGGATTTCCGTCGTGACAGAAGACAAAGGTGTAGGAGTGGGGGTCGGTATGACCAGTCGATCTAAGCAGTCACGCAGGCATCTGGTACCCAGGATCCTGGGAATGCATTTGCCATCGGGCATGCACAAGCGGCCATCGGTCCCGCGTGCTGCCCGTCCAGAAGTGACATAACTGTCGATGTAGGGGCAAGATCCCATGAAGTGGCTAGGGTCTGCGCAGAATGCACAGCTTCGGGGTGCACTCTGCTGGAACTGTGTGTACTCCTGCTTGACGATGGGAGGGGCGAAGCTGGGAATAGGGGCTGCCGGACGCAGGGCCATACTGGCAGGGGCAACTGAGGGGCGCATGAAGGAAGGTGCCGGTGGTACCGAAGAACCCCACATGGAGCCTTGCCCAGCCATGATTGCCGAGGCTGTGGTGGATGGGAACTGCGAGGTGGCTGCGCCAGCGAGTAAAAACTCAGCAGCTTCGACGGTGTCGTCCATGGGGTACGGTTTGTGGGGATGGTGGTTCTGCTTAGTAAACATGAGGTGGTTCCGAACCTGCACTTCTAGGTCAGCAGGAAGGCCAAGCATAAAAATAGTGTTGCGGTCGAGCTCGGCAAGCTTTCCTCCATCGATCAGCGTCTTGGTAATCTTTCTAAACTTACGACTGTAATCGCCGAACTCTTCCAGGGTCCACATAGTGCTTTCTCGGGATCCCTGAACGAGTATCTGTAAGTCTGCAAACATATAACGGTTGGCTTCACAGCCAGGGTATAACTTTTTTACGGCGGCCACAAATGCTGCCCAAACTGCGGGGACGGCAGACGCTTCCAGGAGCTGCTCCCATCCGTCTGACTCGTCGTAGTCGGCGTAACGGATAGCAGCGCGGATTCTCTGAGCCTCAGTAAGCTGCGAAGCATCGGCAAGCTGCTCGACATCCTCGAGGAAGTGCGGCAAGAGCGCAGCCTTGCCCGAGAACTTCAGGGCATTGTTCGTGCCTTAGAGGGGCATCTGGGGGGCTTGATGGGCCATTGGTAGATTCAGTCTCGGTGGTAGTGCAGGAAGGGGGTTCGGTAGAGGGACAAGAGGGGGTGCTGCGGTGTGATGAGCCGGGGTACTGGTCCGGTTCAGAGTGAGGCTAAGCAGTATCGGCGAGTTTTGGTAGGAGATGCGCGAGGTGTCGAGTAGATAGGAAAGTGATGGGGAGGATGAGGAGTAGGAGATAGGTGGAGAAGGCGATGATGACGGGGTTCGGTCCCAGAGAGGAGACAAAAATGGGGAGTTTTCTGCTGCCCCCTGCCGAATGGGAGGCGTGGATTCTATAAATGCTCCGGGCACCTGTTTGCTAAAGCTCCAGGAACCGGCTAAATTTTCCTGTAGGAATGAAGAGTCGACAGGTGAAATATCATCGCTGTCGGAAGGTGTTTGTGCCTGTGTGGTTCCTGGAAACTGTGGCTGTGTGGTTCCTGGAAAATCGGGGTGGTTTTCGTCTGCTGTAGGTGGGTTTTCGGCTGATGTGGGTGATGTTCGGTTGCTTTCGGCTGCTGTAGGTGGGTTTTCGGCTGCTGTGGGTGATGTTCAGTCGCTGTCGAATAGTTGGATAGGGTCGAGGGTAGAGAGTTCAGGGAGGTCGGATCAGTTGTGATGTGTATCCGGAGAGGAAACCGGCTGTAAAATTAGCGAGTCTTCACCGATTTGTAAAGAGCGAAAATGCTCAAGGAAATTTTCCAGCTTAAGCCTTCTAGGAGTCGGTCGGAGGCGTCGTCTAGAGCCTCTAGCAGAATCCCTCGCAGTGAGCTCCAGTTGTAAAGATCCTAAAACGGCTAGGAGGAACTAGGAGACTAAGTTCTCTAGTCCTGGCCGTCAGGAGAGAGTGTGGGCGCGATGTGTTCGCACCACAGAGATTCTGGGCAGAGGTGTCCAGAACCGGAGCATCCGAGACGACTACAGATGGTCCCGAGGACTGACCAAGGTGACGCAGCGGAAGCCGAGGTTTTTAGACAGGGGGGGCTAGAACGTGTGCCTGAGGTTGAGAGAGGAGTGGCCGGGATGTACGGCCGAGCTTGACTGGTTAGCGATAAGGGGAAAGCGAATCCGAGCGTTCCCAAGGTGGATGAAGAAGGGCGGTGGTGGAGAAGATGGGCAGCAGTGAAAATAGCAGACGTGGGCGGTAGCGGCGGCGGTTGCGGTAGATAAAACGGTCGGTAGTCGTTCCAAACGGTTGGTGATGAATGGGAGCTAAAGGAAGCTGATTTCTAATTCTGAAGGACAAATCTTTATAGTCCCGGGCATTCCCGAGACTGCAAGACATAGCGCGCGTATTAAGGAACTATGTAGAGTGACGTGCAATGAGAAATATTACATAATGGCTGAAGCCCTAAGTGGCGATCACGATGCGTACTAATTTGGAATATAGAAGAAGGAAGGGCATTACGAGGGGGCCGATGGAATGGGCACGTGATGTACAGAAATGGACCGACCGCTATAGCAAGGTGCCGAAGGTTCGGCCGTGTGCTCCATGAGCTTGGCATCATGCGAAAACATTCGGAGAGTGACGAGGAAGGGAGGCTGAGTTCGCAGAGCGATAGCGGGCTCCTGGAAAGTGTGAAAAACACCCGATGTAACCGTAGAGGTGTACCGCGCTCTACACCATGCCTGTTGTAAGAAAAGGCTCAAGCTCTTCGTACGTGACTACCCTTGCTGTAGATCGCAGCCATTTTGGCTCCTCCGTCACCTCTGAAGTGGCGCCCCTGCCCACCACCACCACCCATCACAACCTCTTCCTCTTGGAGGTCTACTACGCCCCCTAGCCCCAGTACCGAAACCACCACACCCCCCTCACCACCTAGCCCAAACCCCCTGATGTCTTCTAAGCCCACCGAACTTCATCTCGCCCAACCGAAAGCCTTTTCAGGCAAACAACACGATGCCATGCCCTGGCTTCGCTCAGTCCAATGGTACCTCGCCATTAACATCGATGTCTATTCCACAGATGAAAAGAAGATAGGCTTTGCCCTGTCATTTATGAATGATGGGAGTACCCTCACCTGGGCCAATACCTTCATGGAAGAAAGCATGCGAGGAACCAACATGACCCTAGGGTCTTGAGACGAGTTCATCAAGAAGTTCAAGGCTCACTTCGAGAGCCCCAACACCGCCGCCAATGCCCTGACCTGGCTAACCACCTATCGCATCAACGAGCGATGCGATGAGACCTTTCAACCATCCCTCAGCCAGTATATCTCCGAGTTCTGCAACCAGGTCAGCCTGGCCGGACTCAATGAGGCAGCCACCATCTACCACTACTTCTCGACCGGCATTCCCCCCTCACTCTCTGAAAAGGTGTATCTTATGGACACCGTCCCTACCACCATTGATGATTGGATCAAGAATGCCTCTTGCCTTGATGACCAGCACAAACATGCTAAACTTGTTGCTCACCAGCACAAGCACTCCTTGACTCCCACCTTCGTCCCCTGCCCCACTTAGACCCCTCGTGACAAAGACCCCAATGCTATGGATGTGGATGCTATCCGCATTCCAAAACTCACCCCCGAAGAGCGTGAACGCTGCTTCAAACAAGGACTTTGCCTCCGATGCAGGAAATCGGGTCACTTCTCCAATAAGTGCCCCACCTTCAAAGACCTTCCCCCACTCCCCAAAGCCGACTGAAAGGTCGCCAAAGCCGAAGAAGAAATACCTGGTCTGATGGACGAAGATGATGAAGACATCCACGTTGAGGCAGTAGGGGTTAAGGATTTTTGAAAGGGAGGACTTCCTCGATGCAAGTACCTCCCCAATGTTTTGTTTCTTGTGCGCCTGTACTAGTATCCACATCCAATAGAGCTATGCATATCCCCATTCAGCTCGTGGTACCCTCGCACACTATGAAAGTTGTTGACTCCCCTGCTCTCGTTGACTCTGGAGTGGAAAATTCCTGCCTTGACTGGGCCTTTGCCCAAAAACACCGCCTCCCTCGTACTCGCCTAGAACAACCCATCCGCATTCACAACCTAAATCAATCTGCAAACTCCAATGGAGATATCCTGTTCTCCACTGAGCTCTACGTTTCTGTCAGAGAAGGAGTTACCCAAAAGGTGCTCTTTTACCTCATGAACTGCGGCAAGGAAAACGTCATCCTCGGCCTCCCTTGGCTCCATCTTGCCAACCCAACAATTGATTGGGAAAAACAAAACATCTCCATCCCTGAAACCCTTGACCAATCCACAGATCTCTACCATGCCTACATTGCTGATCAAAAGCGACACAACTCCCACTACCGTGCCCCACCTCTATGAGGCTTTGGGGAAACTTCAATTTGGTGTGTTAACATGACACCCGAAACCCACAAACACCTGCATGCATACCTAGATATCCAGTCCGAGAAACAATGGCAACATTAAACCCTTAGCCACTACTTGATCAACCGCATTATCCGAGGAGGGCCATATATCCTACCCTCTGCTACTATCGCCCGTTACTCCGAAGCCACCAAACTTGCGGAAAAAGCGGGAACCCAGACCCAAGAAGTCACCTTGCCTCCAGAGTACTCAGATTTCACCAAAGTATTTGAGGAAAAGGACTGCGAATCACTCCTCCCATCGCGACCCTATGATCATGAGATCAACCTCGATGAGTCCTTCATCCCGAAGATCGGGAAAATCTACCCCTTGTCCCCTGAAGAACAAAAGGCAACCGAAGCCTTCCTAGATGAAAACCTTCACTCTGGGAAAATTCGTTCCTCTAAGTCCCCACAGGCCTCCCCTTTTTTCTTCGTTAAGAAGAAGGATGGCAAACTTCATCCATGCCAAGACTACTGGTACCTGAACGAACACACTGTCTGCGATGCCTACCCCCTACCCCTTGTCTCTGACCTCATCGACAAGCTCAAGGGAGCTAACATTTTCACCAAGTTTGACGTCCGGTGGGGTTATAACAATGTGTGCATCAAGGACGGACACCAGTGGAAAGGCGCCTTTATCACCCACAAGGGCCTTTTCGAACCCATGGTCATGTTCTTTGGCATGAACAACTCCCCATCGACTTTCCAGCATTTTATGAACAATTCGTTCAGAGACATGATCGCCGAGGGATGGCTTGTCATCTACATGGACGACTTGCTCATCTTCTCCCCAGACAACAAATCCCACACCGAATGCACCCACCAAGTCCTCCAATGAATGATGGAACTGGACCTCCATCTACGCCTCAATAAGTGCAAATTCGCCACTCCCGAGGTGGAATACCTCAGCATGATTGTCAAACCAGGTAAACTTGCCATGGATCCCATCAAGCTCGACGGAATCGCCTCCTGGCCTATTCCAAAGAAAGTCAAGAACATATGCTCCTTTCTAGGATTTGCAAATTTCTACTGGCGCTTCATCCCGTCGTACTCTAACATCGCTTGCCCTCTCATCGACCTCACCAAGAAAACCACCATGTGGCTTTGGACTTCCCAATGCCAAACCTCCTTCGATAAGCTCAAGAAGCTCTTCCTCTCCCAACCTATCCTCCATCTCCCAGATCTCTCTAGACCCTTTGCCATAGCCACTGATGCATCACGCGATGCCACCGGGGCTATTCTCCTCCAGACTGACTCGAACGGGGATTGGCACTCCTGTTCTTATCTTTCCCAATCGTTCTCTCCCGCAGAACGAAACTATGATATCTTTGACAGAGAACTTTTGGCCATCATTCGAGCTCTCAAAGCTTGGCACCACTACCTCCGTGGTTTGCAGCACCTGGTCCAGGTCTTCACTGACCACAAGAACCTGACATATTTCTGTCAGCCCCAGAACCTCAACCATCGCCAAGCGTGATGGCTTCTTGACCTCACAGATTTTGACCTTAAGATGATGCATGTCCCAGGTTCCCTACTCTCCGGACCCAATGCCCTCTTCCGCTGCCCTGACCGACTCTCGTCGGGGTCCGACAACCAGGCTGTCACCCTCCTCCCCGAGACCCTCTTCGTCCGTGTCGTTGACTCCGTCCTCGCAACCGCCATCCAGAAACACTCCGCTGATGACGAACTGGTCACCCAACTCTGCGCTGACCTCGAAGGACCTGTCACAGCCCCCAACCTTCGCAACTGTCTCTCCGACTGGCAATTCAAGGAGAACCTCCTTTGCTATAGAGACCATGTCTACCTTCCCGAACCTGATCACCTCTCAGTCATCACATGCACCCATGACCACCCCTCCGCCGGACACCCAGGTTATCTAAAAACTTGCCAGCTCATTGCCCACGACTTTTGGTGGCCTAGCCTCACCACTCAAGTCCATCGTTATGTCGACGGGTGTGCCACTTGTCAACAAAATAAGACCAATACCCACCCCACTGTCCCCCCATTGTCCCCCATTAAATTCTTTGCCTCGTGCCCATTCCAACAGGTCTCCTGCAATCTTATTATGGATCTTCCATTATCCAACGGTTTTGACAGCCTGTTGGTCATGGTCGACCATGGGCTTACTAAGGGGGTAATTCTCTGCCCTACTAAGAAACAGATCACCACCGAGGGAGTAGCTACCCTCTTTTTCCACAAAGTCTACTGCTGCTGGGGCCTCTATGACAAGATCATCTCCGATCGTGGTCCCTAATTCACATCCACCTTCGCTCGGGAGCTTGGAAAGCTCCTGAAATACAACCTTTCCATGTCCACTACCTACCACCCTCAATCCGATGGCGAAACGGAATGAGTCAACCAGGAGGTTGAAACGTATCTTCGGATCTTCTGCGGAAACAACCCAACCACATGGGCTGATCATATCACCCATGTGGAATTCATGCACAACCACCCCCCCCACTCTGTCACCAGCAAATCACCATTCTACCTCATGTACGGCTTTGAACCTCATGCCCTCCCCACGGTTCTTGCGGAAACGCCACTTCCTGCCCTGGAAGAACGCCTCAAGGCCCTATCCACAGCAAGGAACGAAGCACTCACTGCCCACGAACTCTCATGCCAGGTGATGGCATCCCGAACACGTCACTCTTTCACCCCATTCGCCAAGGGAGACAAGGTGTGGTTAGAGGCAAAGAACCTCAATCACCACATCGTGAACCCTAAATTTGCACCCAAAAGAGAAGGACCCTTCATTATCACAGATGTCCTATCTCCCCTGACTTACAGACTCTGCCTCCTGGTGACATGGAAGATCCACCCCATGTTTCATGCTTCCCTCTTATCGCCCTATCACAAAAACAGCGTACACGGTCCGAACTTCCCAGCTCCACCCCCAGAGCTAATAGAAGGCGAAGAAGAATACGAGATTGAGAAGGTTCTACACCACTGAGGAAAACCATGCTCCCGCATGTTCCTGATCCGATGGAAGGGCTATACCGCAGAAGAAGACTTCTGGGTTCCAGAACGGAACTTGAAAAATGCAAAGTCCACCCTCCAGGAATATAAGAACCTCCACCCGAAAACCTTCTCTCCCTGAAAGCAATAGCTCCCTCACCTCACAACGCCTACTATCGTCTTCGCCCCCTCGCCTCTCCGCTTTTCTTTTAGCATGTCCACCAATGTCTCTACCACATCTCTCTCATCTCCCTCATCCTTGTCTGTTTCAGTACCTCCTACGGAGGACCATCTTGCTTCGCCGCTGTGCATCCCTTCTCCGTCGATGGCCAACGCTCCTCATCATGAGGATGCTGTGGTATTGGCAATGGACAATATTCCTCCTAGCCCAAGTGCTGCATATACCATCCCCACCCTCGAGCCGCCTGCCGACGCCCTAACCCCCATGATCTCTGTGGACATTCCTATCCATGCCTATACCCTCAGGTCCTCCGACCCCACTGACGACGAGCGCAGTGCACTCCACGAGTTTCTCACGAACCTCCACATGTTTACAGGGATTTCTGCCTTTACCGACCCCTCTTCGTTATTCTTTCTTCTTTTTATGCTCTACCTCCAGCTGGAACGACTCCCCCACCTCTTCCAGTCCCTCATTGGCAATAACAATCGCAGCACTGCCCTCATCAGGGCCTCCATTCAAAACATCCACTCTCGGGCCATGGGACATATCCACGATGTAGCTCACCAGATGGGGTACTTAGAGTTCATCCAAGACATCGACCAGTATCTCCGGGAAACTGCTGCAGTCACAGTCCTCACTAATATCTCTATCACGGGCTTCACACTTCGCTCCCCCTCCCCCTCACCTTCCGAAATCATTTGGGACTCGGTCCCCACAGTCAATGGTACCCCTAGCGCATCATCCTCTCCCCTTGACCTCATGGAGGCACTAGCCATCAATGCCCTCCAAGCCCGCTTCAACCATATTCAGGAAGCCACAGTCCAACGACATATCCTACAGGGAGACCTACCCTGTCCTAGCGATCATAACCAATACCGTGACTTGTGCTTCATATGTCACAGACTTGGACATATCCGGGTGCACTGCTCCACTATACCTGCCCCTTCTGTCGACGTCGCTCTCCCGGTCATACCCAGGCTGCCTGTTCCTTTTGCAACCGCTGCTCACCACCCAGCTCGTCCTCCTCCTCCGCCTCCTCCCACAGCTCTCACCAGTCCCAGGGATTCTTTCGGTCCTGCACCTCCAACACTTCCTACCGCTCTCAGCGCTCTGGCCGCGCGCTTCCGATACCTCCACCTCGATCCCCACCAACACTAAATGAGGACGACGACTTCTGTTTTGACTCGATCGGAGAAAGTAACATGTGTGGATCACCCGTCGGGTCTTGCCGAGGCTTGTAGAAAGAGGTCTCACTAGGGTTTCGACCCTACTAAGGGGGTAATGTTATGATCGGCCCCTTTTCCTTTTCTTTTCGCTCTCTTTTACCTTGTATTACCTAAACACACACAGTCTTTTCTTTTAGTCAGCATTCGTGGCTGTGCATTTCCTTATCTCTTATCTGTGACTCATGTGTTCCATGGTATTCCATGTAGTTCTATCACACACAGCCTTCTGACTCGTTTTGTGCTGTATGTGACTCACTTCCCCTTATCTCCAGTTACCTTGTTTGGGTTTCTCTCTTGTTGAGCTATCACACTGCTTGGTCTGTGCACAGAACTCTTTACATATAAATAGGGCGTAGCACAAGCGATGTAACCTCAGCTTGTGCCTACTCGAGATAGCAATCTATTGCATCTTTGACCCTCTTGCTCCCCTCTGCTCTCCCTTCAAAACCACTTGGCCTCACAGCATCTTCGCTCGAGGATACTCTGTCTTCGTCTTCGACGTTGCTACATACTCGCCTAGGCAGAGTAGTGACCAGCCTCTGTGCATTGCGCTCAGAACCTACGCCCCTCGTCTTCGCCTCACAGCTTTAGGTTGCGTATCGAGTCTGCGGCTGACGCTACCCACGCCTGTCGTAACACTGTCATTATTCACCTTGCACTCATCCCTGCTCACATGCACATGTGTATTACATAATTATAGATTATATTCTTCTGATCACTTGCTTCTGCTTCTCTCCTCAGCATCTCACCTCATCAAGTGTGCGCTGAGGTATGTTACCATTCGTCATTCTCATGTTCTGTTCTCTTTACTCATGTATTACCTAGTCATGTGTCATTCAGGTAATACATAGTGCATTAGTAAATCACTGGTTTTCACACCGAGGTACAGACTTGTATAGGCTAGTAGAGACTTATGGTCCAGCATACCATAATCAAATACAACCAAGCACAACCAAATACACTAACCAGGCTATAACCAAACATAACCAAATATACTAATCAAATACTAATTAAACACTAACCAAATATATACAATCAAGCATACTAATTAGATACTAACCAAATATAACCAAGTAGACTAACCAAACACAACCAAACACACTAACCAGGAACTAACCAAACACAACCAAACACAATCAAGTATATTAATCAAATACTAGTAATCAAATACAATCAAGCAGACTAACCAAATACTAATCAAATAATCAAACAAATCCAAACACTAACCAACTGCTAACCAAGCACAACCAAACACAATCAAGCATACTAATCAGACACTAGTAATCAAATACAATCAAGTAGACTGACCAAATACTAATCAAACAAATTCAAACACTAACCAACTGCTAACCAAGCATAACCAAACACAACCAAACACTAATCCAATTACAAATAATCTATGTGACAATTCACTAACAAATAACATGCAGTAACACTAAATTAGTTATATTATGACTGCATTTGCACCAGATTATGTAATTCTACAATGGAATAAACACCATTACTAGATTTGGTATAGCCATTACTAAGCAGATAATGCCCACACACCTTTGTATAAAGCATTTCTCTATTTAAATAATATGAGATGAAATCAGCTATATTCTGGCTGCATCTGTGCCAGATTATGTAATTATTAAACGGGATAAAAGGCAATACTCTGTACTACATTTGGTACAGCCATTACTAAGCATAATATTTCCACACACATTTGTTATATGGCATTTTTCTTTTTAAATACTATTTGAGATTGAATTGGCTATATCTGTGCCACATCTGCACCAGATTATGTAATTCTTGGTCGGAATGAAGGCCAGAACTCTGAACTACATTTGGTACAGCCATTACTAAGCATAGAATTCCCATGTACATTTGTTATATGGCATTTCCCTTTTTAAATAACTTAGAGATTACAGCTGTTTTCAAAGCTCTGCGGAAAATGTGTCTCACAAAATTGATCACTTAGAAATTACCAATGTCAGGACCCTGAACTCATCTCAGTGTGAAACCATGCAAGGCTTGTCATGCCACTCAAGCACTACCATCATGCCAATCCATGTCATCTCGAACAACATGAAATTCCACATTCTTCTTGAAGATGGACACTCCATCAAAGATATTTGCTCTCTCCTTGGTGTCAAGAAAACCCTTGTATATACAACTCTCTGCTGCTACAAAAATTTTGGCACCATCCATAACCCTTATGTCTATTCTCGCTCTATTGGATGCCACCACTGCCTTAGCCCAGGGAATATCACATTCCTTCAAAATATGATCCAACACCACAGTACTATCTATCTTGACGAGCTTCAAAAGGAGTTGTGGGAGAAGTGCCATGTGTATGCATCAGTCCTAACCATTTTCTGCAGTTTGCAGCATCTCCAACTCATACACAAAGCAATGTCTTTCTCTGCTGCTGAGCAGAGTGAGGAGCTGCATGCCCTGTACATGAATCACATTGGGAAAAAGGCACCAGGTGCAAACATGTTGCTTTTCATTGATGAAGCTGTGAAGAACCAATGAATGTCTTCTCGTCTATTCAGAAGAGCACCTAAGGGACTGCGCTGCCATGATCTGTGCTATTTTATACATGGTGTGCACTACTCAATTCTTTCTGCCATCACACTGGATGACATGATTGCCTATGATACATATCATTGAAGGTCTAGTCGACAATGCACATTTTATCCAGTTTTTATGGGAATATATAGTATGTACATCCTTTCTTTTCACACTGAAATCTGAAAGTGACTGACATGTTTCATAGATGCCCTATACCACCCCATATCCTGGTTCACATAACGTTCTTATTATGGATAACTGTCATATCCACCATGGTGAAGAGGTTCAAGCATTAGTTGAAGACACGCACTGTGAGTAAATGTTTAGTACTATATGTTTAAGTGTCATTCAACTAACTTGTTTTAGTGTGTAAACTCATTTACTTGCCACCATACTCACCCAACTACAATCCTATTGAGCAGGCCTTTTTCACAATCAAATCTTACTTGTGCTGCCATCACACAGATCTTTCCATGATGGCAATTGTTCATGCTTGTCAAAGTATTATGCCAGAGAAAGCAGAGGGTTATTTCCAAGCAGCTGGATATATTGCATAGTAAGGAAGGTAGTAGTCCAATAAATGTAATGTACTATGTGATATTAGAAAAATGTGCTGTCCTCCAAATCTTCAGCATCCTATAAAACCTCTCAGAACAGGAAGCCACTGATTGTGTGTCTCACACTTATAGTATAGATTGTAGTCCACACCTTCCACTTCATCACCAGGTTCCATAGATGGTCCAGTGAAGTGACAGCCACCACCCTCGTGAAAGTGCTTCTCATATGCAATTCTTTTTGGTGGTGGTGGACCATCTGACTGGAAATTTGGACTGTGATCAGGCCTAGGGTGGCCAGAGTCTCCAGAATTGCTTTGTTTATGCTTTGCTTCAGATCCATTCCATCATGTAATACTACCTTTCTTGAGACGAACAATGTCACCCATATTAAACCCCATGTCTGCCAATACTTTGTTCTCCATGTCATGCAAGATATCTGGCCTGATGCCTTGAAGTCAGAGCACATGCTAGTATGTAGTTGCATACTTGACTCTAAGATAAGTTTCTGCATAGACAAGGAAGCACCAGAGATGAGATGGTGATAGAACAGGCAGAGAGGTGATATGTTGCTCAGGTTGAGAGGTGATATGTTGCTCAGGTTGGTGGAATGGTGTTATGGGAGCTGGAGGTTGTGGCAGATTATTGGATAGCACAGTGGTTGTGGGTGTAGGCTTAGCACTGGCAGCAGCAGATTGGCCAAGACCAGAATTCAAGTTTGCTCTGAGTGCTTAAATGATAAGTAGTGATGCCAATGAGTTGAAGTCAACACTTGGTGTCACTGTGGCTGCTGGTGGGGGTGCACTGGCAGGTTTTTGAGATGAATGTAGATAGGTTCCTTTTCCTGCCAATGTGAATGACTCAATGTTTGGTGGGTCACTCAGCATAGCTTGACCTTCCTCCTATATCCAAATTGAACCAATATTTTTACAATAATAGAAACAAAAATTACCAGTGTATGGCACCAGTCTATGATCAATGCTGGTGTGAGTGCAATTGTCCCCATTGGACTGACATACATATATCCTGCATCAAAATCATTCTTGTAATGAGACTGAAGCTTGAGACGCCAGCACATAAGATGCAGATCCAAGTCTGAGGGTTTGTTCATCAAGCCCTATCATTGGTTTTACTATCTGTGGCAGAACGACACAAACAAATATATGTATAGCACATACCATAGCTTTGCCATCAGTATCCTCACCTTTGTCATCACCTGGACTACCCATAGTAGCATGTTTCTCAATATCCTTCATATCAATGAAGACTTTTGTGAGAGGGGCAGTGCTGTCCTGAATCTTTTTCACCATTTCCTTGTAGTCAGCGATCAACATCCATTGCATCACACAGGCTAAAAATGAAAGTACAGTAGTCAAAAATATAGGAGTCTAGTCATAGAAGAGAGCAAAAGAAAAGAACATAAGTTTTTACTCCTGGTGGCAAATATTTGAATGGAAAATGACAATCAGCAGAAACCTTGTACTGCTCCTGCCCATGCTTCTCAAGTAAACTTGTGAGGAAGCTGATATAGTTATTATTGTCAATGGAAAATGCAAGCTCTTTGACCTTGACCAACTTCTCCTCCTTCATAGTGGATGCAGTTTTTGCATGACCCGAAGCACCTTTACTTGCCTTCTTCTTGAGCAGAGAATAGACAGTAAGAGAGACATTGAATATATGGGCTGTTTCCATGTCACTATTGGTAGAGGCTGAGTGCTGGCTAGCAATGTTGTCTGGTTAGTGGAGAAGGTCTGCAGGTCTGCAACATGCAAGAAAGTCACATGAGTCACACTGTGACAATGCTTCTGGGGTCCTGACATTGCCGACTTAAGCAGACAATTTTGTGAATTGCATTTTCTGCAGAGCCATGAAAACAGCTGTAAATTGGTGATATCTGGGCTGCATCTGCACCGGATTATGTAATTCTTATGCGGAATGAAAGACACTACTCTATACTACATTTGGTACAGCCATATCTAAGCATAAAACTGCCATTATTATTTGTTGTGCTTGGTTAGTTGGACTTGGCAGTTTTGAAGAGAGTGGATGCTGATGTAAGTTGAAGTTCCTATACTTGATTCTCAAAAAAGCGCACAAGTGTGCATTCCATATTTGGTTATTTTCATTTATTTGTACCAACACAGTATATAAACAACACACCTGCGAGTTTTTTTCCCACAGCCTCTTTTTTCTTGATTTGTATCATCTCTACCGCCACCACTCTGTACTTATCACTTACCACCATTACTTAATTGATTATGCTTGTTTGTGTTTGACAAGATCCATATATAGTAAGTGTAGATATATTATTATGTAATCTGTAACTGATTATATAAGTTGTTTGTTTTTGTTTCATATAGCTTAGTCTACAGTTAGAGACAATCAAAGTCCACCACTTTTGTGCATAGCTAAATTCAATTTTTGGGGCCAAATAGATGTCTTCATTGGACTCCATTTGGTGAACCTGAAGTTATTCCCACGATGTTTTTGAGTGGCCAAATTTTTGGGATTTCTGAACAAATATTTTTGTATAGCTATGAGTTTAGAATGGCCTCAATTGCCATCATTGCGCTATGTGATACCTGGCAGTGCTGTTTCTGCCTGTGTACTGCCCATTCTGCAGCCTTTTCTGAGAGCCCCAGGTGATAGACACTCAAAAAATGGCATGACTGATTTATAAACTGCTGGATTACCTCTTTGGGACATAACATGAATTGAGTATATCGACTGCAGCAACCTTCACTGCAGCAAAAGTTGGTTTGCTCATCTGACGATAGCAGTATTTGCACCACCCCCAATACTGTGAGTCAAAAAATCTATTAGCAAATATCTAAGTTCAACATGACTTAAAAATCACCATCTCTATTGGATTGAGCTCACAATGAAACTTTGGTAGGAAAATGCATTTGTGGCCAGCATCACAAATCAATTGTTCAAGCATTGACATCTGGTCATGGAAGTCATCTTGCTGACTCAGCAACTGTGCCATGCAGCAACCAACACTCTTGAAAGGGCACACCAGAGTGCACTTTGCACGTAAACCTTGAATGTCGAATCCTCATTCTTCAAGCACAGTTTTCAAACCTTTGGGCTGGCCACTTGGTGTGGTCATCTTTTGGACAAGTCCATGCTTCGTGAGATCTGGATTTGATTCTGGAATTATCGTGTCATGTTGTGTCCACTGTTTTCTGCCATCTGATCAGTTTACGTTGAATGCATGTAAGGCATCAGGGGGTAAGGAGGCATGAGCAGACAAGTTATCAAAAATGAACAAAGCTTGAACATCTGACCCATTAATTTTCTCATGAATTTGGACTGCTGCCTTGACCTAATCAAGAAGGTTTTCGTGCATCCACCAGGCATCACCATTAGTCTTCAGGAAGATGATCTGGCAAGCATCTTCAATGATTTCACCTTCAGGACCATGCAAAACAAGTTGGCCATGTTCCTCATTAATAAAATCTGACACATGAATAATGCAACCTTTTCTCTTTTTGTACAGGACCTGCTCATCATGACGAAGCCTATGAAATTTAACACTGAATGGCAGAATGCAGAACATTTGTGAAAAAGACATACCAAGCACTTTGCACATTGTCATTTACATGAAAACAACATTCATCAGGGTAATATGGTTTGATGTGTCTCTCTCCAGGTTCAAGAGTTGGTTCAACCTACACAAGGTCCAGACCTTCAAATTTTACCATACAATGATCAAATGCAAGCAATTTGGGCAAGTAGATCTCATTGCAGTACTTTATGACATCCTCATGCTCATGGCCATCCATATAAACACCCTTCCGAATCACTGTGTGACATCAACCAAGCTTGATAAGCCATCATCGAGCCATACACAAGCTGATTAGTCATTTTGGGACAATTCCAAGCTCAGGGAATATTATTATCTTGACAGCATGCTGCAGTTTATGGGGTGTGACCTGACCTATTGGTATGTTTGACAGCCAGGTCTGGCACCAAGACTGCATGGACTCATCATGAAGAAAAGATCATGCCTCTCATTGGCCACCTCACTTCTCTTGTGAAAGCTGCTCAAAAGTCTGATAATGATGTGCCAATGCATGGACTCAGCATATGAACCACTTTCCATTGTTATCCTGCCACTGACATGCAATCTCAGTGCTTGCAGTAATCTGGGATATGCCTTTTATGTGGAGAGTTGTGAAATTCACAAGGATCATAAGCTGGTTGATTTGAGAAAGGGGTATGATCTTATGTTTGTTCTTCAAATCTGTTTTGATTTGCTCATGGAGCACAGTCCAGTTCTTTATTTCAGAGGCTAGTCCTTGTACTGTCTCATCGAGTTCATCTTCCCAATCTTTAGCCTCCAAGTCATTTAAATCTTGATCACAGTCACACTGGTGCCCCACAAACTCTACACCTTGGCTGATGGCCTCCATGTCTGACTCAAACTCAGATGACCCAACTATTCTCTCTGAGTTCAACAAGGCCTCTGACTCATCATCCAACATTGATTGGTCATTTGCCCAACTTGAACTCCTTGCATGTGACATGTCAGATGACTCAGAGTCAAAAATGGAGAGTACAGAAGCTTGTCGAACACTCGGTAAAACTTGAATTAGCTGTGTGCAAGTGAATTGGTCAAGGCTTGTGTGTGGCTGCAATCAGGGGTGTTGATGGCACCTGAGCCTCAGAGTTGGACTATTCAGCCCCAGTGGAAGTTCCAAGTTTCCATGTGAAACCAAAAGTATCCAGTGCAGTTTGAGACTTCCACTGCTTTCAATAGTGTCATTGGGTGTGCTTTGACTTGTTCATAACATCAGGTCCTTTTAGATATGTTTTTGGCTGGGCTGCTTTTAATGTTCAGGTGAGTGCCAATGGGCTACAAATTCAAGTCCAAGCCCAATTGTAAACTTACATCTGAGTTGCTTTCTTTGAAGACTCTTTGGAATCCACTCAAGATCCTTCCCTTCTTCCCTCTCGACCATCTCAGCAAGTTTTCTTCTGAGTTCTTTGTCACCCAAAATTTCCAACTCAACCTCTTCATCAATATCAGATGGATCTGAGTCCAAGTCACCATCATAGTATGCTTTTATAAGATCAACTTTCAGTCCATTGAGTAGCATAACAGGTTCACTATTGTTTTCTTCATCCAACTCCAGGTCAGATTCTGAGTTGTGCTGATGGCTGTTATTTGATTTTGCTAAACAGGAAGTTTGAGCATCCTGGCAGAGTTCCAAAGTGTTCTGTTGTCTCTTTCTTAGTCGACTGTTATGACAGGCATGGGTAGTGTCAGCTGTAGACTCGATGCGCAACCTAAAGCTGCGAGGTGGAGATAAGGAGCGTAGGTCCTGAGTGCAATGCACAGAGACTGGTCACTACTCTGCCTTGGCAAGTATGTAGCGATGTCGAAGACAAAGACAGAGTATCCTCGAGTGAAGGTGCTGTGAGGCCAAGTGATACGAGGGGAGAGCAGAGGGGAGCGAGAAGGTCAAAGATGCAATAGATTGCTATCTCAAGTAGGCTCAAGCTAAGGTTACACCACTTGTGCTACACCCATTTATATGTAAGAGTCCTGTGCATAGACCAAGCAGTGCTACAGCTCGACAAGAGAGGGATCCAAATAAGGAAATTGGGGATAAGGGAAATGAGTCATGCACAGTGTGAAATGAGTCAGAAAGCTGTGCATAATAAAACTACATGGAATGTCATAGAACACATGAGTCACAGATAAGAGATAAGAAAATGCACAGCTGTAAATGCTGACTAAGGAGAAGGGCTGTGCGTGTTTAAGTAATACAAGGCAAAAGGAAGCAAAAGAAAAAGAGAAAAGGGGCCAATCATAACATCGACCACAAGGCATTATCGACAACTTGATGTAGCAGTAATGTTTAAATTTCACATCTAGCATTGCTCCTATGCCTCCATTCTCTGTGGTGTTGTTTTCTGCTCAGTGAATGGAGTCGATTGCACATTTTTTCATTATTTTATCAAGGATGATCAAATTTTTGGCAGGTTAGGGACACTATATGTACTTTTCTGGACATTCTGCTCATTAAATCATCAAGCCCTAGGCCTAAATATGTACTCTGTATGGTTTAGAACTGTTTCACACATTTGTGGTAGGCAGGAAAAATTGGTCATGAAATTTGTTGACTTTGAGTCTTTGACTGTCCCCAACTGTAGTAAATTATGTTCTTATATTAATATAGAGGATTATGTAATGATTATGTAATAACTGAGTTTGAAATAATTTGATTTTGAAATTAAATTTGTGATTTATTTTTGACTACCGACCCGAGAGCTTGCCAGTGATGCAACTTATGGCGGCACTAGTACTGCTTAGTTTTCATGCGCGCCCACTGGCAGTGGAAAGTTGAGAAACCCCACATGCTACTCGTGCATACGATCGATTCAGGCCTATAATATCCTCGTCGATATCTATTCTGTAGGTTTTGCATCACGCTCGCCTGTGCCAATTTTTATACCTCCCATATTAGCTCGAACTCGAAGTCGGCCGTTCAATTTTGTTCAAGCACCCCCCCCTCCCCCCCCTTCTTCATATGAAACTTCCGCAATAATTCGAACCAAGGAGTTGGCTTTGATTGGTGTTCTCAATGAATCAAATGATGTTTGACTCGGACCGCGATCTTGCGATGTGCGCACAGCCACAGCCCATTATTCCACCCAAGAGATCAATCCAATCCACGGATAAAAGAAGTGTGTTAGTATGTGTATGTATATACTTTCATTCGTATCCATTTTTTTTTTCTACCCAGATCAGTTATCACCAATGGAATTTCTTCTGCCGAGGGAGTGAGTGTGTGTGTGTGTGCGTGAGAGAGAGAGAGATAGAGAGAGAAACAAAGAGAGGGGAAGAGGAGAAGAGAAGAAGAGAAGAATTAAAAAAAGAAAAAAGAAAAGTCAAAGGGTTATCAAACGAATAGAAATGAAATCGAAGAAAAAAAAAGAAACATGTCACAGTAAGGTACTCGTAACCGCTTCGGGGAGAGAGAGAAAGAGAGAGAAAGAGAGAAAGAGCATATTAATCGCCACCAGGGGGGTCATCATATCAACAAGTCAATGAAACGCAATCGAAAACCAAAGAAGGGAACCAGTCA
>JBBPUL010000074.1:3476-16262 GCA_038094675.1 Spongispora temasekensis
GATTCATTAAAGACTTCGCTAAACTTGCCCTTCTACTAAACACCCTCACATCCGAAAAGCAAGAATTCCTCTAGTCAACAGAAGCTGAACAAAGCTTCCTCGCATTAAAAAACATCATCTCTTCTACATCTGCACTATGCTTTCCCATCAATCCTTTCTGCGTTGAAACCGATGGTTCAGGAATTGGCATTGGAGCTATTCTTAGTCAAAAACAAGACAATCACTGGCACTCCATTGCCTACATCTCAAAGTCCCTGTCTGATGCAGAATGCAACTATCATGCAGCAGACTTGGAACTTTTGGCGATTGTCTTTGCCCTTAAAGAATGGCGACAGTATCTCCTCGATGCCAAGAAACCTTTCACCATCCTGACCGACCACAAGAACTTGGAATTTTACAAACATCCCCAGAATTTGTCTCGTCAGCAGGCACGTTGGTATCAGACTCTACAGGAATATAATTTCACGATCGCACATCATCCTGGAAAGACCAACCCTGCCGATCCTCTGTCCCAGAGGCTAGACTTTGAAAAGAGGATAGAACCATTAAATTCCCAAGTTACCATCCTTACACCCAACAAAATCACCCAAGTGTTCATAAAATTCTCTGATCTTGCTCAACAAATAGAACAGGGTCAAGACCAATGTGAGGAAAAGGTGTTAAAAGAATTAACAGAAAATGGAAAATGGAATAAAAAAGACAATGTAATCTATTGGAAAAATCTCATATACGTACCACCTGTATCAAACTTATGCGAAAAAGTAATTATTAGAAACCATAATCATCCTATAGCCAGTCATTCCAGAATAAAAAGAACAAAAAATCTTATTATGCAAATGTATTATTGACCAGACATACATAAAGATATAGAAAAATATGTAAAAGGTTGTGATAAATGCCAGAAAACAAAAACAAAAAGAGAAAACAAAAATACCCCTCTCCATCCTAATGAAGTTCCTTCCTACCCCTGGGAAATCATTTCCATCAATCTCATCAGTCCTCTTCCCGAAAGCCAGGGAAAAGATGCTGTCTTAACAGTGGTTGATAGGTTTATGAAAATGATCTGCCTCTTTGCCATAATGACAAACATCACATCCCTAGGAGTGGCAAAGATATTCAGAGATGCCATCTTCCTCCTACATGACACACCAAAGAAGGTGATATCAGATCGAGGACCACAATTCGTGTCCGAGTTCATGAAGGAACTATACCAAATGTTGTATATCTAAGCAAATCTGTCTACTGCCTACCATCTGCAAACCAATGGTCAAACCAAACGGATGAATGCCGAAGTTGAACAGTACCTACAGCTTTACACAAATCACAAACAAAGTGATTGGGCAGAATGGATACTGATGGCGGAATTCATGCATAATCAAGTGCAATCGTCATCCACTGGTTACGCTTCATTCCTTCTCAACAACGGACACATACCCACTGTATTCCCAGACTTAAGGAGACAAACAAAAATACCAGCAGCTAGAGAGTTCATTGAAGGATTAACGGTTACTCGGAAAATCGCCACATAGATGCTTCAAAGGGCAAAGGATGATATGAAGTGATTCTATGATAGAACAGCTAAGGAACACCCTAGTTACCAATCCGGTGACCTCATCCTATTAGAGGGAACAAACATTCAGTCAGACCGCCCAGCAAAGAAATTGGATGACAAATGATACAGACCTTTCAAAGTCATTGAGAAAGTTGGGTCTGCATCATACCAGATTAAATTGAACAAAAGCTGGAAATCCATTCATCCAGTATTCCACAAAAGTCTAATACATCCTTACCACATCAGTGAATTTCCCTCACAAAAACATCCTCCCCCTTCTCTGCCAGATATCATATCAGGAATCCCAGAACAAGAAGTGGAAGAAGTCCTAGATTCACGAGAAAGAAGAGGAGGAATAGAGTATCTTGTACATTGAAATGGCTTTCCATGGGAGGAACAAACATGGCTCAAGAAAAAGGAGTTAAAAAATGCCCCTGATGCTGTCAAAAACTTTCACCGTCGACACCCAACAGCTCCATATCCCCAATCTACTGTGAAACTCTGCATCTCCTTATTTGAACAACCTGATTTCCTTGAATACCATAAATGCTTCAATAAATACCCTGATTCTATGTTTGACATCCCACCAGTCAAGGATGACTTGGCCTTGAAAAGGGAATAATGTCAGGATTCTTTCATTTTTCACATTTCACATTTTCACATATCACAATAGTCTAGACCATGATGTAGTTACATGACATATGAGCATGTTCAATAGTATATAAGTAGTCACTGCCTGTATCATATTTCTCTAGTTTCAATATTCTAAAGCTTTCATTCTCTTCGAGTGATAGTGAGAAGCTTGACTCTAACATGGATATCATATGTCTCCAGGGTGTTCTTGACTTCATTCTGATTTATTGGCATAGATTTGTGACATGGCATTCTTAAGATTGATGATGAAGGTATCACCTTCTGCAGTTAGTGGGATGTAGCAGAGTGAGAGGAATGTGGTCCTAGGATGTCCACAGGCAATAGGGTGGGCAACATCAGCCTGCCACTTGAGGATCTGTGATGGGGCAGCCATGGCAGAGGACTTCTGCTTCTTGATCTCACTGAAAGATTTGGTGTGCTTACTTTCAACTGTCGGAGCAAGTGTGTCCTTGCCAGCCACTCCCTCGCTCCCTCATGAATATGAGCTGAAGGCACAGCACCAGTTGCTGTGATTTTGCAGTCAGAACATGCAGTGGAAAACAAGGTGATACACACTCTGATTGAATACCCTTTCAATAAAAATCTTTAATCTGTTTGACAAAAATGGAACACGGCAGAACACTTCGTCCAATTTTTTTGTTTGCAGCACCAATGTCACCTTCCCCCCTGCATTCCAGAATCTTTTGCAGTTCCTTGTCATCCTTGAATGAGATCTTATACATCTCCAAGTCATGCGGAGAGACATCTTTGAATGGAGGCCAAGTCTCCACCACCATGGACTTGAGAGCAGAATACCAATCTTCATTTCCTGGTAATTCAACAGTAACGAAGCCACTGGGATGACCACCTCGAATCCAGTAAGTGATACGGAAGCAGGGAAATTCTACCCCAAAATAAATTGCAAAACAATCCAAGAGAACAGGTCAAACCTATACATACCTATGTATGATGAGGTGAAGATGATCTGGCTTGAACTGTGATGAACAAGCAGCGGCCAACATCATTGTTTGAGTGATACGCATGGACGCACCCAAATCAGACATGAATAGTGCACCAAGAACTCCAGCGAAGTCTTCACTTCGAAGTCCCATGGGCATTTGACCTTCAAATACAGTCGTGGCGTACCGCTGGAAGAAGGCCAGAGGTTTTAGACCACGACTCCAAGATGCGTTCCTGGAGTATCGAAAGAGTATCCTCTGACGAGGCTTCCTGGAAGACATCAGAGCAGGATGAGTCGCGCACACAATACCATACATCTTAATAGTAATAGAGGTTCGCCCAGCAAAATGGAAGGACCACATTACGTCAGCGGTTGTTATAATGTGGGCGTCGTCCGAGGGTGTCTCGACTCTCAAGAAATTATGTACTACGACTCTGGGCCAGTCTCAGGACTGTGCTGCATGTCAGGTTTGAAACCGACGACCAACAACTTGAAAGACCTTTTGCAGTACTATCCCTTCTTCAGCAAACGAAGCACCGGTTTCGGCAGGTGTAAGCAGGGCATGTCACAGAAGTGCTCCGCCGCTATGTAACGTACAAATGGGGCGGGGGAAGAGCAGGGAGATCAGCAACAATCGATCAGCATCCAACATATCGCCGATTCCCCTAAAGACTGGAAGGCCGTGTCACCTTTTACGCCGGACCACCAGTATCGATGCTGGCAGCCAGTGGCGCCATTGCCACCTCAGGGCCTCGGCTCCTATTGTTCGCACGTGACACACGCACTGGTTGTGCTGGCACGATCCTGCTCGTGTTCGCCGAATCGGAATACCCTAACCAAGGACCTTTATGACTAAGTCAACCTCGAGGATTCAGAAAAAACGGGCATCATAAGGCTGGTGCCTGATAGAAGGAAGTTGGAAATGTTAAAACTTTTTAATGCAATGGCGCACTGAACTGACCTATAACAGGTACACGATTGTCGTGATTGGCCTTTGAAGCACCCTGACAGTCAAACATCCTAGGTTCCTAGAAGTTATTCAATATCACGATGATCCATCTGGATCAGAGTGACTTTTGAGAACAACAATGGTCTCCAAACGCCCTCCTGATTGGTGGCTGTCATAGCACGTTATGTTCTATCGCCTTTGGCGTTGAGCCCTCAGTAGCTGCTTCGAAGCAGCATTGCTCAGATTCTTCGGCCCAGTTCGGCTCGGAGTTGGGCTGTTCCCTAACATCCAAGCCGCACAGCATCGACACGGTCCATGCCATGGTTCCAATAAGGCCGGCGCTCGCAACTCGGCTGGAATCTGCTGCGGACTTGTAAACGTTACTTCGAGAACGAGCTCATCAGCCTCATGTTACTGCAAGGCCTAGGATACCGAGTAAATACAGCAATGAACAAGGGAAAGGACTGGTTTGTGATACATGTCATGAGAGCATGCATGTGCGAGCCGCGATGACTAAAAAAATACAAATGATTACAAGTCGTTGGACCAAATAGCTTAGCATCTACCAAACAGCTGAGGACCTAGTCCCACAAAGGAAATTGTCAGGAACTCTACCACTCAAGAACTGTCGTTTTCGAGGTGAATAGGTCCGACGGCGGGGCTGTGATGTAGGTCGCGCCAAACGTGTTCATTTCCGATGGCACGGGGCGACGTATGAGCCCGTGTATGGTGGGGAATCGGGACACGGCTTATCCACACTTCTGCCGCGGACTTGCGCAATTGATCGGCCATCTGTGGGGAGACGTTTGCCAGCGACACGGGCGCATAGATGGGCGAGTGGATAGACGCGTCGTCGAAGAACGTCTGCTTCTCGGCTGATCTGCTGGATGGCTGAGGGAGAAGATATATGTGTTCCAGGGGCGCAACGTTGTCATCTTCGTGTGTACAGGACGAGTCACATTGGTGACCCGACGCGAGACGGGCATAGAAACGTGAGAGCGCAAAAATGAAATGTATCTAGACACAATGCGGTGAGCGCGGGTTAAGCACGAGAAACAGGTACGCACGCGAATGACGGTACGAAGGAGAAACATGGTCATGAACGCCATGAGACCGCTTTCAAACCACTGCTCGCAGTTTTCGAGGGTCAACCCGAGGTCAATGACATCCCTGAGGAGGTCGGGCTGTCTTGATATTTGTTCGCAAACTTGTGCGCGTGCAGCGGCGTCCACCGCTGCTGAGGACGCCAAGACGGCAAAGAGGGTGCAAAAGGCAAAGTCGCCGACGACATAGTTGCGGTAGATACGCACAAAAGAGGGTATACCCTAGGAAGGTGTCAAACAAGCATTGGGGTGAGAGAACAAAAGAACCTTGATTACGCCGGCGAGGCCGAACACGCAGATTGCGGAAGCGGCCGCAAAATAGGCAGAGAAAAGACCACAGATAAGCCTTGCGCCATCTCTGGAGAGAGAGAAGCTGGAGCCCTCCCACTCGCTTCCAGGCTCCCATGCGATGGATCGCCAGAGGCTGAGGAGGTAGATGGCGAGGGCGACGTTTGAGATGGCGCCGATGAAGGCGGTTGCGACGGCGGCGGATTTGTCAAAGGAAGTGGGGGACATGGCGAGGTGGTGGGGGACGACAAGAAAGAGGGGTTTTTGTAATTGAAGTTTAGCTTTTGCTGTCGTACGATGAGTCAAATGACGGTCAGTTGACTAATAAACTAGGCAAATTTCGGCTTCGGTCTTACGTCAGCCCCCAGATGCCCGCCTTGCGCACGCCCTCCACCAACGCGTCCACATTGCCGAGTAGCGTGCCAAGCAACTCCTTCTTCTCCTCCGTCGTGCGCACTCCCGTCCCCCCCTCCTGAACAGAAGAATCATCCTCCCATGATCCGTGGGCCTTTATCGGACTCTGAGGCTCGTACTCGACGTCCTTTCCCAGCATCATGAGGGATATTGTCTTTGGCGTCTTTCTCTCCCCAACGGGCGGCGTGTGGGGTTCCGACACAATCGCAGGGGTCGAGTATGATTTTTTCACAGGGGACGGCGCCCGGATTTTACTTTGGCTTGATACCGAGAACGCAGATTTAGATGACGTCGAGGACAAGCCGAGCGAACCAAGCAATGAGCTCGATCCCCTCGGCTCCGGTCGCGGAAATATCTTCGCTCCCGAAGCGTGCGCCTGAGTCATCGATTTCGCCCCCCCATCATACGTGGTCTCGTCCATCAAGTAAAAATACAGGAATTCAAGGCATTTCATCCTGATCGGCATAAGCAGCGTTACATCGATAATTTAATGTGATCGCTTGCCTTACTTCCCGTGGCGTCCCCGCTCGCTTTAATAACTTTACGATGGTCTGCACACCATTGACGTCTTCAAACACGCGTAGTGCGGCCGAGGAGTCGACTAGCACACAAAGCAACGTGTCCAGCACAGCTGAGGAGAGGTGGGCGTTTGAGCATGCCGATGGCTGGCCCGCGGTAGAGGTTGCAACTGTCGACGGGTTAATGATGGGTGTATGTCGTGAAATCGTCAAGAGCGCGACTAGAATCTGCAACCGGTTCAGCGCAAGGTCGAGCATCGACTGCGGTGCTCTACCTCCAAGGGATATCGACGACCAAGGTATTCTTTGCTGGCTGTGTGGTGCAAGGCAATCCCCTGTATCACCGACAATAGTTGGTACAACTGCGAGCAAAGCTCGTTTAGCTCCTTCTCTCGGTCCTCTGTGCTACGTGATCAACATCAAAGATGGACCGAAGAAGGACAGGGCATACTATCTCTTCCCACCAATGACTCTATGCGCGATGCCGCTGTCTGTATCCAACCTAGTGTCCTCGAGGGAACTAAGCTACCCCGTTCAATACAAGCACCTCGAACGCAAACGTGAGTCTCTTACTGTTACATTGAAACATGTCCTGGAGCTCGAGAAAGTGGTGCATGGTGTCGTCTTCGATGTCAGGTGCACATGCCAGTGCGAGTTGCTGTTCTAGTACGGCGAGCGCCCGTGACCGACGGTTGGAGGACGCGCTCGGGGAAATGATCTGGTGATGCGCCTCTTAATACGCTGCAGACTCGATGGAAAATGCGTACATCGTCGAGGGCATCCTGGATGTTGTCTCTCATGATGGTATGTTTACGTGATCATCAAGGCATGGCCTGTGACGACCATGGCCATTCGAATTCCCAGCCCACGACCGACCTTTCACCATGGCTCCCATCCGAACTGTACGTCGCCCAAACATTCGTCATAAACCTTTTGCTCATGAACGACTTGCAGCAATGGACCCGACTCATTCGCTTCGTCGCTGCAGAGACTTCACAAGTTCATATCGGAGAGCCCGTCGATCCGAGACTGGACGGCGAGTTGCTTTCATTTCTCTCGCCCCTACTCCGTTCATGTTCCGTCCCCATCCCCAGTCGGTCTTGCTGCATGGAACAAACAGACCATCAAAGTCCATGAAGTCGTCGGCTCCGCGCTCGATCCAGCCGCACAGGTCACAAAGACAGTTCTCACCGTCAAGGAGTTGCTCACACCGCTCTCGCGCGAGGAACTCAAAATCGTTCGGTGTCTGGGTCTCAACTATTCCGACCATGCCGTACGTCCTTTTCGTGCCGTGGTCTCTTCGTCGCCACCTCTCTTACATAGTCCGACACACACGGCGGAACTATAGGCCGAGACCAAGATGGCATTGCCAGCGTGAGTGTGGTCGGGTAGTCGTCTCGTAATGCTCACCTCGCTCCCGTCTAGTGCCCCGATTCTGTTCTACAAACCCCTGTCCTCCATCATCGGACCCAACGCACCCATCCTCGTCCCGAGAGTCGCCCAACCCGTCGGCGTTCATCTCCCCGATTACGAGGTTGAGTTAACCATTGTTATCGGAAAGACGGCCAAGAACGTGTCCGAGGCAGACGCACTGGACTACGTTCTTGCGTACACCGCTGCCAACGACGTACGTATCCCTCTGTTTCCGTTTTCGCCGTTTCCTCATGCATGAACACTCCACACTGGCGGTTTCGTAGGTTTCCTTCCGTAAGCACCAGCTCACGACATCGCAATGGGGCTTTTCCAAGGGCTTTGGTAAGTTCGTTCTCGCTTGTACACACACACACAATCGCCGATACACACGCCAAAAATGGATAGACAACACCACTCCTTTGGGTCCCTGTCTCGTCTCAAACAATGCCATCCCCGACCCACAAGTGTTACCACTCACGTGCACGCTCAACGGCAAGACCCTCCAAAACGGAAATACCAAGTGCATACCCTTTTATTTATCCCGTGTGCTTTGTCTGATCCGCCTTGTCGTTCGCCTGGAACAGAGACCAGATTTTCAACGTTCGCCAGACCATTGCGTTTCTTTCTCAGGCCACTACGCTGGAAGCTGGCACGATCATCCTCACCGGAACGCCCGCTGGCGTTGGGTTCACACGGAAGCCCGCCATTGTTCTCCGGAACAACGACGATTGTCGGGTCTGGATTGGTCATGGGATAGGAACGCTCGTGAACCCCGTCGTGGAAGAAGGCGTCCACAAGTCCAGATTGTAATCGATGCAAACATCATTGTAATTTACATGACAGAATGTGAAACAAAACAGGATGCAATGAAGAGACTTGTCACAATGTTGCAAATAGCATGCTCAAATGCCGCCAAACACGATCAACTTTTCGTTCAGATATTCGTTGATACCGTGGCCTCCCTCTCGTCCTAAGCACACCACCACAGATCAAACACGGAAACGAGAAGAGAGATAAGGAAACGCACCGAGACCGCTCTGCTTCACACCTCCAAACGGAATGCTCGCACTACTGATCATCCCAGTGTTCGTCGCCACCATCCCCACCTCGAGCGCTTCCGCCACCCGCCACACCCGCCCGACATCCCGACTGAAGAAATACCCGGCGAGTCCCATATCAGAGTCGTTCGCGAGCGCGATCACCTCTTCCTCCGTGTCAAATTTGATGAGCGCCGCCAATGGACCAAACGTCTCCTCGCGGGTCAAGAGCGCAGTCGGGGGCACGTCTGATAGGACCGTCGGTGGGTAAAACGAGCCCACGCATTTTTCCTGCGCAGCGTCACTGGTGTGGCCACCAACGAGGACGTTCGCGCCAAGTGCAACCGCGTCGTCGACGTGGCGGGCAACTTTGGTCACAGCCCGATCGTGAATGAGCGGTCCATGCGTTCTGTTGATCGTCAATGCAATGCATCGTGCGTCATGTATGTTCCAGCGCGCTCAAACGTACGTCGTCTCGTCGAGTCCGTTTCCAATCTTGAATGCAGCCACCTTTTCGGCGAGTCGAGAGGCGAAGTCGGCATATACGGACGATTGAACATAAATACGGTTGGCGCAGACGCATGTCTGTCCAGATGTGCGGAATTTACACACAACGGCCGCTAGAAAGAAGTATGAAAAAACAGCGCTAGTCATTCAAAGCTGGAAAGCTTGCCTTCGACCGCCCTTTCGATGTCAGCATCATCAAACACGATGAACGGTGAGTTACCACCCGCTTCGATCGACATCCTTGCCGCCAAATCAGTAAAAGCCCTAGAACGACACAAGGACATACTTTTTTAGTGTTGAAGCAGACATGGTGTATAATGATTTGGCAACAGCTGTTGAGCCCGTAAACGAGATCTTCCGGACGACGTTGCTTTCACACATCTCGCGACCAACTTCCACAACGTTCTTCTGGGTCGTGACCATGTTCACGACACCGTCGGGTATACCCGCACGCCTAGAAAGCTGAATGGATGGCACATTGTTCGGTGCTCATACACGAGCCTCAAGACAAAGATGCTCACCTCGGCAAGCGCAAGTGCAGAGAAAGGTGTCTCTGGTGGTGGCTTGATGACAGCCGTGCATCCTGCGGCGAGCGCTGCCCCAAGTTTCCGGGTAATCATCGCAGACGGGAAATTCCATGGAGTGAAAATGGACCTGTCACAACAATGAGACATCGAATGAGAGGGCCTTCAAGGACCTACACAACGCCTATCAACAAAGGATCAGTCACGAGCCTGAACCACCGCCAACTCAACGCACCAACAGGTTGTTTGATTACGACATTCCGCGAGTTAGGCAAGGGTGAAGGAACTTGTTCTGTGAAACTGGTCACACATACATTCGGTATCCGGCGATAAGAGTACGCACCGCCATATGTGCGGACGGCCTCCTCGGCTTAAAGTAAGATGGTTTCACGTCATGACTCAACGCCTTTCGTAAATTCAACGCAAAACACTCACCATACCACTGTCGGATTCATCGGTTAGCTTGGATATATGCTGTATATATGCTGCGTTCATACCTCCAGAAAAGATGCACTGTACACATTTTCACTCTAAAGAATTGAGCTGAATTGAAGCGAAAAGCGTTAGGTAGAAGCAGGCTGCGCACCTGCGCCTCCTTCAGCGTCTTTCCGTTCTCCAGTGTCTGCGCCAGGTCAAACGTCCACTACGCCCAATATACAACAAGACATACGTTAATGCGAGCAAGATCGTCGTGATGCTCTTGCATCAGAGTAAAGAACTTCATGAGAATGTCGTGTCGATGCTAGGTTAATGCCGCGGACACCTCGGTCAGCGTCGTTCGACACGTTCCCCCCGCCCCAAGATGGCCCACCTTGGCCGTCGTCCTCCCCCACGTTTGAAACGCTTTGCTGGCGGCTGCGATTGCAGTCTTGGTTTCTTCGAGGCCCATCTCAGGGATGGTACCGAGTTCTTCTTCAGTGGCCGGGTCTAAGACCGTGCGTGAACAGTCCGCTCTGAGAGAACTTGAAAAGGATCGTAAATACACACTCGTGACGAGGACAGTCCCGCCCTTGATCGCGTCGACCCATTTCCCGTCGATGAATCCTTGAGTCTTGATCAGTGTTGGGTCTTTGAGTCCCCACTGAAAGACACGTGTGAACGTCAACGCTTCAATGGAGTTGTGCCGTCGGGGACATACGACGCTGGTGTTAGCGGTGCTTGCCATTCTGTAGTACCACGGCGTTGACTTTGGGAGACGGTGGGCGGACGTCCTAGACGCAAGGACCCGAAATGACACCGTGCAAGGCAGGTTTCGGAGGGTTATCATGATACTAACCCGACCAAAGATATTCTTGTGGAGAAGCCACCGAGCGGCTTGTTAATAACCACAACCTGAGAGGAAGTCGCGCGGTGAACGCATGTGGAATTAAGAGTCCGGCATAATGCCGGCCCGGTGTCCCGGAACATTGCTATAAGCTCAGCGTTTTCTACCCTTGTTTCCACCTTTTGCACCCTCCGCCTGATCTAAAAAGCCACCCATCTCCAGTGCATCTCGTGCCGCATGATTGATGTGTTTGAACCGATCGGGTCCCAAGTGAACCCCTCCAAACCATCTCGTCACGACAACAAGCACATCATTGATTTCCTGCATAGCGATGAAGCGCCGCATCAGCACTCGGGCGCAAGCAACCACGGAGTAAGACCATTACTAAGATCGATAGCAAGTGCGCCAGACGACCCCCCGCAGCCGTCTCACCATCATCATCATTGTCTTGTTGGTGTCGCGCCATATCCCCGCTCAGCTACGTTGTCCGTGTCGCCAGTCTGGATTGGATCACCTACCTTGATGAAGTACGTTTCCGACCTGACACCGCCAGGCGTTGATGATGGGGTGTGCAGCGCGGGCAATATGTCGATCGGACATCAGATGGTTCAAGATCAACGGAACCTGGAACACGACTTGAAATAACTTGAATCGTCAAAACGAAGTGTACAACTAACCTGCGACGGATGTGATATCCGGCACGCTCGCCCCACAAACACGCTCTTCCGATCCACGATCGGCTCAGCCTCGATAATCTTGATTCCTTCTGGTAGTGCTACGTCCTGGGCTGCTGGGATCGGTGGAGATACTCTGTTCGGTCCCTCGTCGTTCACGTTATCTGAGGCGGCAGGGGTTGGTGGAGCTGGATGGAGCCCCAAATCATCCTCTCGTACAAGCTCGCCCGCCTTTTCTCTGCTAAGCTTCTCTTCATACCACGCTTCCGATCGTTCGAGGACGTTCTGAAGTCCATCGAAGACGCAAACAGTATCGGGAGTCCATTCTATTCCAGTCGCGGATATAAATGTCCGAAGGGTCGATCCAAAGAGAGATGAATCGACTCCAAATGCTCCAATGTATCGCGAGAGCAGTTGCAGTTGGGGTGGATTTTCGGCGGGGTATGAAGGAGGTACAGAAACAAGAATGCGGATAGATATGTCCTCGTAGGACGGAAGACTGTACATCAAAGAGGTAACGAAGTGTCAAGAGACAATCGATGAGATGAGGAACAGTAAATGAACAACGTACTTCAATGAAACCACGTAGCGAATTGTGTCCTTACCATTCCTTGAAGCGCTGCCGTCCGAGGCGTGTTCCGGATCCCCCGCTCGAGATCCATGCCAAAGAGAGATCGCGCTATCGCCGTAGATAGACTGCAACACTGAGGTACATCAATCCCAGAGCTGTCGCTATTCCATCTAAGAGCACTCACCACCAACTTCAGAGGCCACCCGCTCTCGTTCTGGTTGTATCATTAGATCAGAGACTAAACTTTCCAGTTCTGCCGCAAGTTCTGCAGCATTGCCATCTCCGGCGCTCTCCATGAACGATAAACGAAGCGGCTGAGTACTTTGCACTGATCCGTCATGGCAGTTTCAGATGCCGCGCCTCCGGCAACAGGCTCTA
>JBBPUL010000074.1:16361-35037 GCA_038094675.1 Spongispora temasekensis
GTTCTGCCGCAAGTTCTGCAGCATTGCCATCTCCGGCGCTCTCCATGAACGATAAACGAAGCGGCTGAGTACTTTGCACTGATCCGTCATGGCAGTTTCAGATGCCGCGCCTCCGGCAACAGGCTCTACGCCACGAACAGAAATGCACACATATCTATGTACTCAACATTCTGGGATCCCAGTGGGGGAAATGCTGTTAAATCCGATCCTCGCCGGATAGCAAAACATGTGTCATGTGGCTTGTGGAGAACTATGTAGGTATTTTGGCGACATACGATAAGAGCAGTAAGTAGTTCAACGAAGTCTCAGGCTTCTGAACTCCAACAGGCTCGTATGTTACAAAGGCCTTCCGGGGTCAGGGGCGGCAACTTTTGAAATGAGCGGGCATGCAAGACCGAGACCACGGTCTATACAAGTTACGACTCGGAGGTACAAGGACAATTCGGACTACTTGTATATCTACATCGAATCACAACACAAAGAAAACGAAATGCCCCTATGGTTGGCGACACTCAGTCAGCGCAATTAGGCAAGCTGGGCAAGTTATTACCCAGTGCTACTTTAATTGTACTAAGGGTTCCTCTGCGTAGGTGGCATAAAACTCAGGTCGAAACCGACGTGAACATGCGGCTTTGCAGGTAGGATAAGAATAACGATGAGACATGCTATGTTAAGCGTGCTTTCCAGTGTCACCTTACAATGTATTGCTCGTTACCATTGCAGTTTGAGAACAAAATCGAAATGTCCCCAAATCTAAGTGTATCTGCACATCATATAGACATCACAGTGCTAACCGCAAACCGTTCTTCAGGGGTGTTGTCTAGTGGTGCCATAAGTTGCCCTGTTATAGTGCAGTGCTTCAATACCTTCACGATCAATTACCCCTTGGTCGTCTTCATACACTACCGCAGGAAGACATAAACATAAATAAAAGAATGCGCAAAGTGGAGCTGGTCCACTTACAAAATGTCAATTCTTCGAGGGTGCGTCCCGATGTCTCCGGAAACATGAAGTAAACGAACACGACCTGGAAAACATCCCATATACAATAACTAGCTAATTTAATATTTATTGATTTGCATCCAGAAAGAGCGAGAACCTACACGATGTACCACCTCCAGCCTGCAAGCCATCAATGACATCAGAACACCACCAGAAATGCATGGAAACAATGATACAGGCCTATAGCTTCGATTCCGATAGGATTCACAAACCCTGCGATGAACGATGCTAGGCGGCTTGACCATAGATAAACAGCAATGCCCTTGGCTCGCACATGAAATGGAAATATCTCAACCAAATAGCCTATTTACATAATGCCGAGGAAGGTCGTGACAATTACCCTTTGTCGCATCCCTGGTGTTAAAATTAGCCCCCAGCCTGCCTGGGCAATCTTCAGCTCTGCTTCTAGCGTCTGCTCGATCTGAGCATATTCTGCAACAACAAACTCTGATCTTTGATCTCCCTCCCCATGATACTTGGCGAGAATAGCATAAACTTCGTCCCTTCTTCCCTTGGACATAAGCCAGCGAGGTGACTCTGGGATGAACAGGATGAAAGAAACTTGAAGAAGAGCGGGTGCCATTTGAAGTAATGATGGAATCCTCCATCCCCAATTACTCGGCATTGAAAAGGTCCACAGGATCACACCTGCGGCAGCAATTGAACCTAATGGGTCAAGTTGGTAAAAATCAAGAAAATATTCATTTCGAGTTACCTATGGCAGTACAAGTATTGAAAAGACCGCCCATAATGGCCCGCTCGTTGGGATGCGAAAGTTCTTCATGAATGAATAAATCACATCACACGCTTTCAGGTAAAATTACCGACATACGTCCAATCAAAGAAGAGGCTGATATGATGGAGAATGTATTGGCAAATCCGAGAATAAATCGCGCAACAACGAACATTGGGACTACAACACATTGGGATAATATGCAACTGCTGAGATTGTATCGATCGCTCACTATTCACTGAAAACCCTTGAAGGTTAGCCGCCATCACTGAGACCAGCCCGGCAAGCAATATCGGGTATCGTCTTCCTATCTTGTCGATCACGAATGGAGCAAATGGAACAGCTGAAACGGAACCAAAAGCATACATTGAAACCACGAGACCCAGCGAAGCAGAATGAGGATGCTCATAGTCTATCATCGCATCCAAGTCAGCTACATGTGCTAATTATACCATGAAACACGTCACAATCAAGCCACGAGGTCACAGTTTGCAGACCATTCAACACGCTCATGTCGAAACTTTCGTCATCAGGTCAACATTGAATCTGTAGACACAGACGTAGACAGACTCACCCACTTGTCGCCTGGACCGCGATGCAAGCTGGAAACATCAAGAGGTATAAATGTCGAAGATTGGGTTTCCAATACCATGGAACGCTATCTTGCTGTGCGAGTTGAGAGACGGTCGCGTCATTACTTTGCAATCGAACATAGCCGTCACGACTGTGCCGGCGCATATCGGGCTGCGAGGACATAAGTCGAACTTGAACCGGAACGCCAGTATACTGTTCGAAATGCTAAGGTGAGCTAGTTGAGAAACGGTGGGATTAAGTAGTCGGCCCATTGATTCGGCCGCCAACTGGCGGAATGATAACGGTTAGTCACACGGTGAATTGGCTTCGATACTAGCCGAGTCTGAGGCCAACCTCCGTCTGGAAGAGTCTATATCGCTTGCTCAAATTTTGAGAGCCATTTTGAGAGCCATAATTGAACTTGGAAAAGGCCTGTGGAAATCGTCTGGCAGTGACGTTACAAAGCAAAAACAGTGAAGTTGTACGTACATCTACCCGTCATTTAGCCTCATCGTCTCTTCCTCATACTCGCAACGACATTCACATTCCCCCCTGCAGCGTTCAGTAATTGCAAGCGCTTGCTCTCTCGTCGTGCGAAGACCCACTAACGCCTGCACATCGCCCTCGGGGTAATATCTACCTCTACCCGCACTTGAGGGCGGCGCACCAGGGTATATCCTCCTCCAGGGAACTGCGGGCTAGCCGCGGGCGAGGCGGACGATCCGGGACCTGGTTTGAAAGATGATCACGGTGATAACGATGGACCGGCGATAGGCTGCGGCGTAGGTAGCGACTCGTCCGCCTCCACGCTCGCTTCTAGTATGCGCGCCTTTTCTGGGAGCAGGTGTTCAGGCAGGAACGAGACTTCGCGCCCTTGGATCCGGAGCACGCCCTTTTGGAGGTCTATGCAGGCTTGATGGGCCTTGAGTATGTCGAGGCCGAGTAGGAGGTCGACGTCTCGACCCTGGTCATACACGGCGTGTCAGTGACAGGGAGCCGACTCGGAAGGATAGATGCAAGTATACAGAACGCACGCACTTCCATGACGGTGAACGAACATGGTAAATAGAGGTCCGCCAGCTTCAATTGCGCGCTGTGCACACGTCCTAGGATCTTGACAGTTCCTACACCTCGAGCAATGCTGGCGAATCGTTTGTCCACTAGACGCATGATCCTTCGTGATCCCGAATGAGTAGATGCACCTATGTCCGACATGGATTTACAGACGCACCCATATACTTCAGCACACTCCGGGCTCACTAAAGACGAAATAGCGATCAACCAAAGGCAGCGACGACCAAGCTCGATCGACTCACTGATCGTACTTTGCGCCCCACTGTCTACGAACGCCTTCACGAGATGCGGGTTCACCTCGACTGGGACGCTATCCTGTACATTAGCGACCCCGAGTCACCGCGTTCCCCTCATGCACCCACTACTCACTAGAGCATGGTCACCCTCCCAAAAGCCTCCGGACTATACTCGAGCGTGTGTTCCATATTCTTATGATAGCCTGAGCAATCCATAGAGCGATTCACCTACACGTCTGCAGATATTTATTCTCCCCGATCTTTGGCAGCATTGACATTCATGATAATCGGACAAGAATCTCATCAATCTTGCCAAGGTATATTGGGACCTTCTCAATGGCACGATGATAACATTCATTGCCTTTCGATACCCTCGTCGGAGGATGTTTTAAGTATGTCTTTTATCACTGGCATGGAAATATTGTTGACCATGCTTTCTCAACTGTTCCATAGATTTCTGCCATAACTTTCTCTGTCGTATTTTTTTTGCCTGGGCTGTCGCAAGTGCAGACTTTTTCATTCACACAAAATAAGTTCTCTGCTGGAGTGATACTCATGTACCTGTGTAGTTTTCCAAACACGTTCGGTTTTTCCCACTTGAGTTCTTGGTGACATTGCGAGCAGCCTACTTTTCCCATTTCATGCCCGCGCAAGGGGTATTACCATTTACCAGTGGTGGTTGGTTCTGTGTTATGGCGGTTCTGAGCCAGTTCCTGAATCCAATTGGGCTTGATGCTTTTGGTATGAGCACTCGTTCTAGTATTTATAAATCCCGAGAGCTGATGCAATGGATGACACACAATAGCTGGAGGTGGTATGTTTTGTAAGTCCTGGGCTTTGCAGCTGCAAATGTGATAGATACTGTCTTTGTAATGCTTTTCGAGTCGTGTTCTACTACGTCATGCTTCCAGAAACGTCTGGACGCACATTTGAAGAATTGACTTTCTGTAAGTATCCTGTAGTTGTCCTTATATCGCTTTCTGACAATTCTTCAAAGTATACGAGGATGAAGTGGAGACACACAGGAATACAGATACGCTACGTCGTGCCGGCGCGACTGAGACATACGGGACCATGGAGGAACGCTCTAGGATATCATGTAGCGGATAGAATTGGAAAGTATTCATTTTGATTGGTATGTTACTTCAGCGACCCATCGAAGATGGTGCTGATCCTTACTCGGGTTTTCTATGGTACGAGAGCATTTATCTCATTGATTGATTGGACTGGACTTCAATGCTCCGACAGTTTTCACTGTCGGACTTTCAAGCGTTACGCCTGTACGATGTCTGAATGGAAGAGAAGAGGCAGAAAAACTGCATGAACTGTGATAGTCGGTTCGTACGATGTCGTCTGTATAGATTTTCTATTCAGACCCCACTACTGCGGTAACCTTTCTTCTACGTTTGCCAACACGCCCAGTCCGATCACCTCTGACCCAACCATATCGTCCTCCATGATTCCAGCAACGTTCGCGAACGTAATCGGGGGCTGCGACAAGACTCCGAACCCCGTGTCGATCCCTCTCCCACGGCAATGAATGTCGCGGTCGTATAGTTCTCGGATGCTGACGATGAACCGCGGAATAACTGTGTACAAGAACACGGAATACGTCGCGTTCACGAAGAGCGTCGGAGTATTGTTTATTGTGGGGCCTATTTGGAACATGCTGTAGATAGTGTAGGCTGTGGTTCTAAATGTTCAAAAGGGGGGATCCGGGTTTTGACTCGTGAGTCCGGAGCAGCATGCAGGAAACCAGACGTACACGAAAAAATAGATGATCTCGTCTTTCATGAGCTTCCGCATGTATTTGTTAGGCTGCCACCACTTAGTTGCTTTGTACATGTCAAACGACTGCTTGCAGGTCTGGAAGACAGCGAGAACCAAGAGCGCGCTGTTGAGTAGTAACATCGGAATTTCAGAATACAGACTGAGTCTGGATGGAACGTGATTAAACGCGACGTTGCAAATAGGATAACGATCCACTTGGATAATTGTAACTGCAGGTGGAAACGATGAGTGCCAAGAGATCAATTATAAGAATGCGATGATGTGTTAAACATACCTGAGACGTTGGAATCTGGATTCGCATAGTAAACACCTTCTGTCGTGAACATGACGATGACCTGAGGGATGTAAAGGCACAGGAGAACATAGAGAATTCTTTTAGATTGGCTCCACATCGCATATACCCGCAGGATCATCACGACTGAAACTGAAATGTAGACAAGCCTAGTTAAAAAAGAAATAAATGCAACTCACAATTTGAAGCAGAAATATAAACCATAGATCCCCAGGCGAGTGTCAAATACACTACAGTGCCTGTGAAGTGTTCTCAGGATTTCGGACTTCGTACCAGGAATTAAGACGCTTACATCTATTCGTCTGTTATCAGCGGATTCTATTGTTGGTATTTAGAAGCATACAGCTGTCGGAAGACCTTATTCAATAGTGATACGCAACGTGAAAAAAGGGTCTAACTTTCAGAGGTCCAGGAATGAATATACTCCCTACTGTAAGCAGTCCGGTTAGCTCACTCATCAATCTTTTGGCCGAACTCGAAACATACTGAGACCAGCGACACTTTACCGCAAATCCATCATTAGCTTCGTGATCCAACATCGATAACCTCAGGGCAGAATTTTTTAAAAAAGGTGGTTCCTACCGTAAAAAACAATAAAGAAACCAATGAAAAAGGTTTGAGCTGTCTTTCAGTTACCACACACGTGCATCCTGGATGACAATCGTTGTTTCCGTACCCAAATATAGTCTACCTTCAGAAGAAGTTGTTACAGTAATCGAGAGGAAGAAGAGAATTAATCAACATACCTCATTCGCGAAGGTGAGGACTTCAGGGTTAAGATAGTTTAGTTTAGTTGGAGAAGTCATTACTGGATAATGACTCACGATAATCATACAAAGGAGAAACAACCATGAATACTAAATGGGTAAATGAGGTTGATCCAGAAGGAAATGCTGCAAGTGATCATACGGGACGTATAGTTATTAACCTGAAGGAGCTTTAGCATAGCGTTTAGATCGGAGGACATGATGGTCTAATCAGCAAAATAGGCCTCTTGAATGTCCAACAAGACAGCGGGAGCGTAGTCCGCACGAATGTCAATAGGTTCATATACCCTTGCCTGCTGTATAAATAGTGGACTCAAGGTCTATTCGGAACAAATGGACAGTGGTTGACGCGTGAAGGCAGTACAGTATCTAGGGGAAGGCACGTATCGATGCAGTCTTGGTTAACGCCAGTAAAGAAAGCCTGATACATGGGGCACCTACTGCCCGTGAGATGTTCCACGGTAGACGTAATATGGAAGACAGCACGGAATTATGCTTGCGCTGAGAGCGGAGAGAAGAAGACCCATCTTTATGTGACTCGGGTGCTATCTGCCAGTGGTAACTGGCGTCTATAGTGGTATAGCCTCACAGCGTTCAAGTGTTCATCCTGTTTCGTGGGGAAGCGGTGGTCCGTTTTCGTCATGCTGATAACGTGGAGGCTATACGAAACCGTCCCTGGTGTGTCCACCTTTTAAAATCGGTCCGCATACTTACAGAACAGCGGGAAATGCCATTCTTCCGGCCCTTACCTCTACCACACGAAATGTGGCAGTGATTAAATGTTCCTTGACCGTCTGGAGTACATAAATGGCCAGGCGATATAAACAGAGGCGAAGCTTGGACTTGGCTACCATGGTCATCTCATGATGGGAAGCCTTGCATGGATCTATGAAGAAGAGTCGGATTATTCCGTGCAATGCCGAGATACAGAACAATCTTGTCCGCGCTCGCGATTTCGGAAGAACGAAGTCGGCTGAAAATTCGATTTCGCGGGAGAGCATGAAGGATGGAACATGAAAGAAGGTAAAGCGGTGTCAAGAACATCCTTTTCTTGTCCATGATAGGAGGAGGAAATTGTTAAGCTTCTGAGGAGATAGACGTAGCAAGGGAAAACCGATAACTTCGGACCTGGCCGCGCCAAAGACTTACTCTTTATCAGACAGACAGACACATAAGAGCTTGAATGGATCTAGTGCAATGACGGGGTAGTACTGTTAGTGGCTTCTATCAAGTTTAGCACTTGACCAAGAAATAACAGTACTGACCGATACGTGGCGAATCATACAGTGGTGATCGGCGCAAAGGTGTTGGCGGACCTACTTAAAGCAGTTCAAGTCGTGCCGCTACAAAATTACTATTGTACTCTCCCCCCACTGCTAGGTCCACCACTGCGTCGACCAGTTGGAAAAAAATGGCGCAGGTCCGTGCACGCTCGTCGTCACCGACAACGGACGACGTTCACTACAAGCGGCATAAAACGAGCCACCCGCCGCAACGTCAAGATGATGCCCACCATGGTGACTTTGCCACAGGCCTCTTCGACGCCGCCAACGTCGACCAACTGCGTGCTGGCTATGCAGACAGCACGCCTTTCAAACATGTTGTCCTCGACGCCCTCTTCCGTGACGATCTGTTGCGTGGCGTCAAAGACGAGTGCATTGGCAATCTCAGCTTTACCGAAAAAGAGACCGATATTTACAAGGTACAAAGAGGATCGCCTCGTCTACCGCTTATTTCGAGAGCTCACTCAGCTGTGGGTCCAGGTGAACCAAACCGGTGACCTGGCGTCCCTCTCCTACCTCTCAGACGAACAACGCGCTCTTTTCCCAAGCCTCCTCGCCCTCCGCGATGCCCTCTATTCTTCGCAGTTTCGTGCTTTCCTCCAGGCCGTCACAGGCTGCGGCCCCCTCTCGGGCACGACACAAGATATGTCCGTCAACTCGTACAGTCGCGGTTGTCATCTTCTCAACCACGACGATGTCATTGGCACGCGACGCGTATCCTATATACTCTACATGCCTATCCCGGAGGACAAGCCGTGGCGCTCAGAGTACGGTGGGGGACTCGAGCTCTATCCCGTGCGCGAGGGAGGGGACGTCCCCGAGCCGGACGTTGCGCCCGTCAAAACGATCCCTCCGAGTTGGAACCAGTTCGTTTTTTTCGAGGTGCAACCAGGGAAAAGTTTTCATTCTGTCGAGGAAGTCGTGACCGAGGAGGGGCAAGCGCGGCTGAGTATCAGTGGCTGGTTCCACGCCGCGCAACCCGGGGAGGAAGGGCACGTCGTTGAGGAGAACGCCACCGCTCCGCAGGAAAGCGCCAGTTCGCGCGAGCAACTTGTACGTTGCTTTCCTGACCGACTCTGTCGCCACTCACGCGTACGCGCTCAAAGACGTCGAGCTCAAGTGCGAGTGCATGCATTGGCTGCTTCACGCAATACGACGACACCAGCGATGATACAGAACCGCCCCATCCGGATGTCCCTCTCACACCTGCATATACGTCGCTCCTCGCGAGGTACATCAATCCGGCTTACCTCCAACTGCGTACGATGAAAACGATCATGGCCAAGTTTGTCAACGAGTCCACCATCCAACTTCAGAGCTTCCTCACAGAGGAACTCGCTGTTACCCTACAGGAAGGGCTAGTCGAGGCAGACGCCATCGATGGACTGGATAGATCGTCTCGTGGGGGAACGATGCCAAGCCATGCACTCGGAGTACCACCCGCCTCAGTCACGTCAGCATGGATCGTCAAAGGGCCTCCTCACAAATGGCGATACTGCACTCTCGCACAAGATCAAGATTCGGATGTTTCAACTCCACGCGCAGAAGCAGAAGGCATCCTACGTGAGCTCCAAGATGTGCTCTTCCCAAGCGCGGCTTTTCGCGCTTGGCTAACCGCCGTGACCAAACTGATCCCGCTTAGCTGTGCGGTCGAGGCCAGGCGATTCAGGCCAGGTTTGGATTACACGCTAGCAACGAGCAACGAGGGCGAGTCGCGGCTTGACGTCGTGCTCGGGCTCACCCCGCAAATGCAGCCAAGGAAGACTGAAAATGAGAACGGAGCTCGTCACGGTAAAGCGAAAGCAAAAGAGAAGGAGGTTGAAGACGAGGACGAGGAGCGGCCCACCGGGTGGAAAGCTGGAGATTGGGGAGGCTGGGAGGTATGCGTCACTCCCTTCGCCTATCAAGCATGTTCGTGATGTTCGTCAGTGTTACATGGCCCCTCACGACGAGGAAGATGACCCAGCAGTATACCGTTCCGGGTCAAGTAATAACAAAAAGTCAAAGGAACGACCGCAGTCAAACGACGCATCCGCTTCGAACGATGACGACGAGGAGGTGGACGAGGATGACGAGGACGGTACACTCTTGACCTGGCAACCGCATTTCAATTGTTTGCTTCTCGTTTTGCGAGACGAAGGCGTGCTGCGGTTTGTGAAGTATGTCTCGGCTGCAGCGCCTGGATCACGATGGGACGTCTGCAACGAGTTCGAAGTCGGTATGGTAGACGATGACGAGGAAGAAGATGAGGAGCCCTGAAGCTGAAAGCCTGATATGTTGCCAAACCTTTTTTCTTTTTCCAACAAAATAAGACCGAACTGTATCATGTGCTTCAATATATCTGCGATGCAAATGGACATATGCTCTGTTGTCCTAAAATACAATCTTTTCACCCTGGCCAGGCTGGATGGCTGCAGACTGTCGCTGAGCCTGCGCGAGGGCGGCGCCCGGTCTGGCACGTCGCTGGGGCCGATTGGTAGTACGACCTGCAAGATCAAGCTGCCGAGGTTTAGAACTTCGAAATGTCGTTGTAGCTTCCGCTGGTATCTCTTCGACATCTGCCAACTCTGTGTCGTCCGCTTGTTCTGCACGTCGAGGTTGGCGTTGTTTGGTATGGGGCGGGGCTTGTTGTATGGACCCCTTTTGTGGTGACCCGCCAGTACCACCGTCGCCCTTTCTTTTCCGATCTCGAGCTCCCTTTTCTTTCCTTGCACCACCGCCGCCCCGTCGAACAGCATCAGCGGAGGCGTACTCGACTACAAGGTCACGTCCGTCCAAGCGGTGGTTCCGGGGGTTGACCAACGCTTCGGTAGCATGCTCGACGCTCGTAAAGTCGACGAAAGCGAACCTGATGCACATATAAACGAGAGCTCGTGCGCCGATCGATAAAACGAGACACTGACCCTTTACAATTGCCGCTGTCTTCAAACGTGCCCATCCGAATCTTTCGTATCCATACGTCTTTGGATTGTGCGGCGTCGCCCTCACCGCCCTCGTCCTCGCCCGTTCCTCTTGTCCTGTCCTTGTCCTTCCGATACCGATGCGCCTCAAACAGCTGTCGGATGGATGCCTCCGTCGCCCCAAATCCTAGGTTACCCAAAAACAGCGTCGGCGCAGGGGGTTGTTTCTGCACGCGCAGTATCTTCTGTCCCGTCTTGGACAGACTCTTTTCCTTTGCGTTCTTCTCTGGGTTCTCGTCTCCGCCCTCTGCAGGCTGAGTTTTGGAGGGTCGTCCAGTAAAGTCTCCCCCTGTACAAACACACGGAACGTCGGTCTCCTGAGAGCTATACATGCGAATGAGAAAAGACATACCGTCCTTGATGAGCAGGTTTCGACCATCGAGGGTACCCTCGGATAGTGTGATTGCAATCACTTTTGCATCTGATGTCTCGAAATCGACATACGCGAACCTGGTCGTGCAATGGTCACTCAACACCACAACAGTCGCATCGAGGAGACAGGACCACCCACCCCATGTTCTCGTTTTGCACCTGCGCACTGCGCCGCGTCGGCATGTGCACCCGCGTGATCGCCCCGACGCCATCAAAAAACCTCCGGAGGGCCTCCTCGGTCGTCCCATAGGACAAATTCCCGACCCACACCGAGTTTTGACGTTTCTGACGTCTGGGATCGTCTGCGGCGGTCTTGGTCACCGCCGCAGCAGTGCCATCGTCGAGTTTACACTTTTTGTATGCCGGCGTCTGGGAATCGGTGTCCGCGAGCTGGTCTCGTTTTTGTCTCTTCTTTTGCCGTCTGCGCTCGGCGTGCGAGAGGACGGTTTTCTCTGGAGATTGGGATTGCAGAACTTCTTTGTCGGACTCCTCTTCTGAGTCATTGGCGCTACTCCTACTCGTGTCTGTTTCTTTTCTCTTTCCTGATGGCGCAAGGGAGCTGCCGGACGCCGATGACGATTCGGATGAGGACATGAATTGAACTCACGTGATCGGGATGGTCAACACATCACATTAGATCAGTTTGCGAGATACACAAAATTAATATAATCTACGAGGTCCTCTGTCAGAAAAATAATGAAGCATTGTCCTGTGATCTATCCCGCCACGGAACCTGTCCTCCTCCGCCCCGCCTCCTCCAGCACACTCTTGGGCCCTCGCCTGGCCATAGCCCACACAAAGACAACAACAATGATCGCAAATTGCAGCCACAACCAAATCTCCAGCACGCAAGCCACGATACCCCAGTGTCGCGGCGCGGGCGGTCGTGCCACTTTACCATTCGAACTCTGCTGTACCGAACGTTCCTGGTCGTCTTGCAAATCTAGAGTGGATGCGAGCTCGGTCTTGCTTCGACTTATCGTATCCACCACGATCGCTTCAAACGCACTGGCCAACCGCTCAGGGATAGGTGTCGATGGGCGGTCTATATCGAGACTCTTGCGCTTGTCTGCGGGAATGAGTGTCCCCCCAAATCGCCCTTCTTTCCAATTGGCGGCCCGCATCCGTATCGTCTGGGACTTTCGACGCTGTTTCTCAGTCGGCGTGTGTCGCTTGGAATCTAATTCGTCCGAGGCACTACGGCGTTGAGTCCCTTGCCTAGATCCAAGTTCGTGCGCGCTGTTTTTGCGAGAAACCGCCTTTGATGGTGTAAACACATCCGCAGATCGTCCCGAGTCGCGTCGTGTGTGCATACCCGAAGATGATACCGTACTATTGATACTTTCAACACCAGGAATGATCGAGATCGAGCTGACAATGCTTGAAGCTCGGAGATGATGATCACCTGCATAGATATCTTGCGCTATACGGCCATCCCAGCTTCCCTCGAATGCAGCGCCGAGCTCGCTATCAAGTGTTGGACGACGGAGTTCATCTTCGGCAGCCAGGGCCATAGATCCAACCAAGCTTGGTGAAGGGGAACGGGACGCTGGCGACGTCGGCGCAGTATTACTTGGCTGAGGAACAAACGGGACCGGAGGCAAACCAGGGATCATCATATCGAGCACAGATGTCGCCGTTTCGGAGGTAGGGGAGCTCGGAGACGGGACCTCCTCTTGAGGTGAGTCAAAAAGGCCAACAACCGAGCGTCGCACCTTGGGATGAACGACGACAGGAATGTGGTTTGGGAGAACTGGATGCTTCAAGCTGCTCTGCATGTTGATATCAATGCCGTCTGCAAACTCGATAGAAGCATCCGTTGAAAGGGTACGACGCAAGCTTGCAAACCGGACGGTCTCGTCCGCTTCCTCGTCTCCAGTGCACGGACTCCCGTCGCTTTCCTCGGGTATCCATTCGATAATGTCTTCGTCTCCTAGGCTCTCGTACGCAAGGCGAAGGCTCGCCGCGTCTTTTCGCACTGTATGCAATTGAGCTACCGTCCGCGCTTGTTGCTCAGTGATCTGGGAGTTGGCCTCCTCCAGTTCTTGTATTTTGAACAGAAGCTGAGATACGAGAGCGTATTCGTGAGTCAAGGGTGCCGGGAACTCGGCCTGTGCAGGGTATTGAGGATGATGTGACAGTGAGACAGATCGTGAGACCCCAGGCGGCAAGGTTATCCTTTTCGGCCGTTCATCAAGGACATCCCGAAGAGATGGAACAATGGCGTCAGAGATGTGCCTCCGTCGGGGCGTAAACCTGTTCTTAGAACCGAATTGTACAGAGAGTGCACCGCCAGGAGCAAAATCCCGTATTTCAGTTTCCTGGTCTCCATGGTGTGCCTTGCTACGCAATGCACGTAGTCTCTCCTCTCGCTCCCGTTTTCGTCTCTCCACTTTCTCATCCCTCAAGGCTGCGCTCTCGCTGACCACTCTAGCCTTTTGCTCGAGCTCCTCGCTTCTTGCTCGCGTCTTTTCAAGCTCATCGCGAAGGCCCTGGATTTCTTTCTCCAAACCCCGGAGCTTCCTCCGACCCGCTTGATCAGCTTGTGTGGACTCGGCCTGAAGCTTTTCCATCTTAGCATGTAGCTCGGCATTCTGATCGGACAAGAGAGCCAGATCTGCTGGAGAGACAGAGACCCTGCGGTAGTGAAGAGGAGGGCGGGGAAGGAGTGCGCTCGCGCTCGAAGCCGCACGCGACTCGTCTGCACTATAATAATGTGGCGATTGCGGTAGCTGAGAGTCGGATGATGCAGGGGAGGGAGCGAGAGACTCCGCGGGTGAAGATGACACAGGAGAAGGAGGCAATCGGGCCAGCAACGCCTGATGCCTGGTCTTCAACTCTAAATTGTCCTCGAACAGACTCTTGCAGACCGCACTCGTCATATCGAGCTCTGCATAGGTCGCGCGGATCAGAGCGTTTCCAAAAGAAGCAGCACCGGAGGATAACCCACCGAGTTCCCGATCCTTGATGAGTTCGTCTGCCTTATTGAGGAGATCGGAAAGCTCTTCTCTCGATCGTTCGTTCCAATGTTCCGACTGTGGGGGAAATGGGAAATGGGCCCATTCCCCGCGCAGCGATTCAGTAGGCTGTTTTTCACGGTCATTCGGAGCGTTCGGCGCGAGGGCATCGTCTGGCAGGGAGGGACGGTACGGAGGAGGAGGAGATGATTTAGCTCTGCCAGAAGAAGTGCGCCTGGACTTCGCGGGGGGCCGAGGACGCGGTGTTATTGAACCAGCCAACATCGGAGATTCTTGTGACAAGGAAAAAGAAGAAAAAGTTTGATGGACTGAAACAAAATGGCAGTCGCCGTAGCTGGTAACAGGAACGCAGAACAGGTGAAATTTGGTCGCTCTCGCTGTCACTGCACCTTGGTTTCGGTCCGGTTTGGTAAGCTTGGATAATCAGCCTTCCTACTCCTCTCTTCCTCATCGGCCGCCTGGCGAAATGGCATCGCGTCTGACTACGAATCAGGAGATTGCAGGTTCGATCCCTGCGGTGGTCATGTTTGTTTTTTTGGCGGGAAGATGATGTTCTGCGATTTGGTCTGGTCGCCAATGTCGAGCCTGCTCACTTGCACTAACAAATGATCCTTGAAGCAATGGAGGTAACTGACTGGATTGATAGTCGACAATACAATGATCATATCATACGTTTACTCGCCCCTTTCCGCTGCGAATACCGCTCTATTTATATTGTGCGGTGTTAGCGCTACGTATACGACGTCCAAGTATTCTCACGAGCAAGGCACCAAGCGCTCCAATCCATGCATTCCACGGCATTGTTCCCATCAATGGTAAGTTGATGCGGTTCCCGTGCAGGTGCAGCATGAACATTCGCTGCAGCCATGTCTTTTTGCCCTTCAAGCGCGAGCGGGCAGTCCCATACCTCAAACTTGGATCCTGATTCGGACTCGGACAGTTCACTCTTTGACGAACCCCGCTCGGAGTCACCTCCCGTGGCAATGCGACGCGTGCCGCCGATCCCAGGACTCTTCCTCCCGCCTGTCTTGCTTTCCCCAGAGCTGGCAGGCAATATCACACGCGAATGCATGCGTCTGTATTTTGATGGAAAGGACATCAATCAGATCATGCTCTTTGGACGTACCATGTCGGATATAGACAGCGAAGAAGAGGATCCGGACGCCAGGATGGGGAAAGGTCTGCCATCGGCATTGATTGAACTGCTCCACACGTTATCTGCACTGTTGCAGCCTTGGATTCCAAGTGATCTCCATGATCATCTTTTTCCGTCAAAGGGTGCACCGTCGCGGGCACGACAAGCGATCTTAAATCTATATCGCCCCGGAGAAGGCATCACACCGCATGTGGACCTGCTAAATAGATTCGACGATGGAATCATCGGGGTCACCTTATGTGGAAACTGTGTCATGACATTCGAGGAGGTGAAGAATGAACCACAGGCTTCCGTGAAGCGCGCAAGAGAAGGTGGAAAGAAATGGGATTTATACCTGCCGGAAAGGAGTGTCCTGCTGATGTCTAAGGAAGCGAGGTACGACTGGAAGCACGGGATACCGGGAAGGACACACGATCTCGTCGAGAACGAGAACAAAAACTGCCTCATCGAAAGAGGCGTTAGATTAAGCGTTACCTTTCGTTGGCTACTCCCTGGCGCAGATGTCGTTGGTGGACCCGAGGCATGAGTTCCTATGTTCATCAGTACGATCTTCGAGTGTAATCCGGAATTCCGATTGCGCTGTGCGTCACGAATAGAGTAGCGTGTAGGAAAGTAGTGAATATGTCTAACACGCACATCCCTAATTTCGAGTTGCTTCTATGATTCTGTGCTTATGTCCTTCGAACAAGCAAGAATCATGCCAAGCCCGCCACGCAACGCAAGGACAAGGTGGAGAACCGATCCAAGCTGTGATATTAAACTCCTTTGCAGTCTTATCATCAGGCCTGGACATATATTAGGGGTTAAACATTGGCAGAACAGGTCCTAGCTAGCCTCACATCTGTCTTCCACCAAAGATCAACCTTCGCTGTAGTGGAGGCACACCCGACTGCTCCTCGACCCTCTCTTTGATCCGAGTGATCTATCAGTCAGTCACTGACTCAGCCTCAGATCAGCAAAACAACCTTTTGCATTTTGGCAGAGGGTGGCAGTGCTCCACAGAGAGGTAATCAAAACTACAGACACTACAGAGCCTATAGACAAGGGTTGTTTTGCTGATTGACAAAGTAGGCTATGGGCTGATGTAGGTAGACAGATGAGGCAGAACCACTGAGTAAGGTCATGCATGATGTCCCAAGGTGGTAGTAAGCTAGAGATATAGATGGTTTTGATTAGATGGGTTGGTAGTGTTGTGTGCATCCTGCCTGATGATGGTGGGAGATACATAACAGGTACTTAGATTATATTTGATCTCTGCTACAGTTTATATACTACTGTATTTTATTTGATAATTTGGAGTTGTGTAATATTGGAGTCAGCATGCCAGTGGTGAGCTTGCCTTGGGCTGCCAACACTGATGAATACACCTACAATGTCATTTGGATCAATGTCAAGTTTAATCTGGATGTCACCTTATGTATGGATAAAGTGAGTGAGATGTAGCAGGGATATAACTTACCTCTTTTCCAGTCAGCATCTAAGAAGATTATGGCAGTGCATAAGAATACATAAGATGCCATTAAGAACTGATGTTCATACCTTGACCTTGACCAACATCTTTTAAGGTAAAGCCTAATCACTGCAAAGGTTGCAATCAATGATGATTAGGGTTTCAAAATGTTCATTCAACTTCTTATGACTTATTATGTAATCTAAAGCATGTTTACATCATCTACTGTATTTTCTGTCACTGAGATCCCAGCAGTACATACTTTATGCATCTTGGATGCCTTAGTGATTGCAAGAATGCATGTCTGAACTTAAACAATTTTGTAGTACCCAAGGTTTCATCTTTCTTTAAGCTAGCAACTTGAAGTTGTTGAGATGATACAGCCTCAAAACTAACTTCAGCCCCATTGCCATTAAAGCCAGTTCATATGCACCATATTGCAAACTTTGTGTTATGATCAACCCCTTTTTCTTTCTCACTTTCTCATCTCTGCTGACTATACATTGTATTACTAAGGTGGCCATTCCACTTCCCTTATCTCATGTTTCATGTATTTTTAGAACCACTGCCTTTCTGACTTATTTCACAGCAGTGCCTCACTTCTTCTATGTTTTACTTCTTTCTTTGGTTATATAGCCCTAGTTACAGCTTGGTCTGTGTGCAGGGACCTTCACATATAAATAGTGCATAGATACTCGATGTAACTCCAGCTTGAGCCTACTTGAGATTGCAATCTATTGTGTCTTTGACCCTCTTGCTTCCCTCTGTCACTCTTCTCAAAACCACTTGGCCTTGTGGCATCTTCACTCAAGGATACTTCATACTTCACTCCTTATCATCACTATATACTTGCCTAGGTGGAGTAGTGATAGGTCTCTGTGTATAGTGCTCAGGATTTGTGTTCTTATTCCTTGCCCTTGCATCATAGCTTTAGGTTGTTTGTTGAGTCTACAGCTGATGCTACCCATGCCCATTAGCAAATCACCCATTTATAGACAAGAATACAGGCTTACAGACCACCACAGAGTGGTACAGAGTAAAATTTGAGTAATAAAATGCAAGCAATCAGTATATTATTGCTTTTTAAGCATATTTTAAGTCCTGTACAGAGGGAGACCTTTCTGTGCCTTTGTAACAATTGTAGTTGTCTGTAGCTAGCTGTACAGCCACCTACAGCTCTTTTGTGATTTGCTGATGCCTGTCATAACAAAAGGCTCAAGCTCTATGAAAGCAGTTACCATTATTATAATCTGCCATCATTTCCACTCCATATCACATCCCCTCTGGGCTTAAGCACCAGACCCTTACCCCATCACCCTTGAATCCTTTACCAGTGTCCTCATTCCTGTGACCTCCCACCCAAGAACCAACCCATAACTCCCCTGCCACTTTGTCCTCATCTTTGTCCTCTACTGACCTTGACATCTCAGATGCTCTTGAAGCCAAAGCATCTGAAACCCTAGTCCACTTACTCTCACTTCAACTTGACTCATCATTGGTTCTTGGAGAACCACAGCCACCCTCACCCTCACCCATCACCACTATTCCCCCTCTCATTCTTTCATCTTTAAATCCTCCATTTCCACCATACATTCTGAAACCACCTATGTTTTCCTTCTTGAAATCCACTAAGCTTTGCCTCAACCAACTCAAAGTCTACTCTGGGAAACAAATGGAGGCCAACTCATGGCTGAACTCAGTACAAAGGTACCTTACCATTAACAAAGACGTATATAAGGACAACAATAAGAAAATTTTGCTCTCTTGTTAATGACTAAAAGAACTGCCCAGTCCTGGGCCAACACATTCACCACTGCCACTTTTGACAAATATGGCACTTCCTTTGGCACCTGGGCTAACTTCCTCACCAAATTCAAAAAAAACTTTATCAGTCCCAATATCACCACTAATACCCTCATATGGTTGGCAACCTACTGAGTTAATAAGCATAGAGATAAATATTTTCAACCCTCCCTCACTGCCTATATCACTGAGTTTAAAGCTTATAT
>JBBPUL010000075.1:0-44548 GCA_038094675.1 Spongispora temasekensis
TCTTCCTCACCCCTGAAATACTGCACACCCTACACAAATTTTTCTTTGATCACATCTTCAAATGGTGCAAGGAAGGACTTGGTTCAGACGAGTTGGATTCATGCTATAAAAGTCATCACAAGCGAGTCGGCATGCGGCATTTTTCGAATGGAGTCTCGCATGTAAAGCAGATGACAGGTCGAGAACACCGAGACTTACAACAAACCATCGTTGCAACGATTGCAGGGCCAGTCCCTCCGGACTTCATTCAGGCTATACGGGCTGCAATCGATTTCATCTACAAGGCTCAAGTGCCAACATTCACAGATTCATCAATCAACTCGATGGTCGAGTCATTGGCAGAATTTCATGCATACAAACAATCTGTTGTTGATGCTGGCTTGCGCAGGGGCAAGTCAGGCCCTCTTGGCAACTTTCAAATCCCGAAATTGGAATTATTACATAGTTTTGCACCAGCAGCTCGCAATGCTGGTGCACCCATCCAGTACACGGCAGACGTATCGGAGCACCTCCTCATCACTCATTGCAAGGACCCGTTCAAGCGTACTAATCACCAACGGGGTACGTTCGCCCAGCAAATCATCCGCATTCTGGATCGGGAGGAACGAATATGCCAATTTCATCTCTTTACCTTGCTCATTGGTTCTGGTGCATTGCTTCAAAATATTGTTGATGAAGAATTTGATGAAATGGCCAACATCGACCCGACACTTTCATGGGTCCTTTGTGTCTCACCTGCAGAGCATGCTTCCTTTTCTCTTGGGGACTGCCCCATTCGTAACCACTTTCTCAAGGGTATTGTCTCAGATGATGCATGCATTGCAGCTCATGTAACCATCAAACCAAACGAGAAAGACAAGACATTTGCGTGGGCCTCTTCAACATATCACCTACCTGGCTTTGAAACAGCTCTTGGAGTCTATGTGTCACAGCTTGGTTTCCAGTCCTTTCCCGCTGACACACTCAACGTTTGGAATGCATTCCGGCTCCAACTGTTGTCAAATTTCAGTGGATGCAAACTTATGCCCAGTCAACAGGTACAAGCGCTACCTCCTTCTCAGGAGTTTCCCCTCGGCAAATGCGACACTGTCCTCCTTTACAATTCCAGTCATGAAAGTAAGCCCAGCTCTATCTAGATTACTACTAGCCCTTTCGATTGAATTTGTCATCAGATATACCTCTCGTCGCCCAAGTCCATGTTGTCTTTAATTTTTTCCAGACCAAGAAGGCACCCCTTCCTCCGTCTTTTCACGTGCCGCTAATCTTTGTTGAACTCTTCGAGGTGTTTGATGGTCCTGATGACATAACGAGGATGTACAGGGTACGACGTAAATTTGTTCATGGGATGGATGGTCGCTTGCACTGTGAGGGAATGGTTGTCCCCATCACGACTGTAACGCATGCTGTTGAACTCATTCCAATCTACGGGCTATGGCACAATCGCCAGGCCATGGCCAACATTTCTTTAGAGATGTACAATGAATTTTTTCTTAATAACTACACAGACAAAGAGTGGTATCACACTATTTCTCAACAATATCTGTAGATACTAGTACGACTGGTGGATGCTACTCACTACACGCAGCCGTGACCGGTATATAGATAATCTTCGAGTTCAGATCACTCAGTCAAATTCAGAGTCCGATGTGACAATCTGCCTGATGCTGACAATCTTGAACGTATCTAACAGAGTTAAACCTGTGTGCCTGCTATCCAGGCATCTCCACCAATCAGCATTCTCATTCCCAGGACGCGTAAGTCACGTAAATTGTCAAAGCTCAACCGACCGCTTGATTCATTTCAGCTGTTTTGCAGATTAGTACCCCTTCGGTGGATTTGCTGTGCTCCCGGGGGTTACCCCTTCGGTCGCAACCCTTTCGCATGACCATGCCGAATCATTCGCTTCGCTCCGTACCGTCCTGCTTACATAACGTTTACCTTATATTGTCGACACGCGACTTTTCAACAGCACGCTCGCGCCTCGGCTAAAAGTCCACCCCGCCAAACTCCTCTGTGAGTTCTCCTACCAGGGTCTTATTTGCATCTTATTTGCATATGATCTTTTTTTTTTTTTTTGCTCCCGGCGCGCTGCCGCGCGCATAAGATCACTACCATCACTAACTATGTCGACCGACTCCACTTGTAGACCCCTTCTTTGATTCCCGCACCCTTGGCTGTGGCTGTGAAAATATAAGGGCATCGCTACTAAACCACTAAACCTATCCAGTTAACTGGCCAGAATCATGAGACAATGAATACATAACAATTTTTTTCTAAAAGTAGTTCTCAATGCTCCAAAGTTGCTAGTATCCACTCAGATCTTGACATGCATGTATGTACAATATTACTCGTCACAAACGATCGTGCATCTTTCAAAGATCACACTTTCACCACATGCACCACCACGCGGTCCACGACTGCAGCAGCTCACGTGAATAAATAAATAAATCCACCAGGCAAAAAAAAAGAAAAAGAAAAGCAAACCTAGACACCACATGCACAAAAAAAAAAAAAAAGATTCCTCATGCATTCGAGAAAAAGCAAATGAAATGAAATCCCAAAGTGAAAGAAAGAAAAGGAAAAGGAACAAAAAAAATGCCATAATGCTAAGAAGAAACGAAGAAGAAGAAAAATGCAAACAAGATACAAGAGAAAGAGAGAGGATGGGGGGGGGGGAGAGAGGATTCAAACACAAAACTCCGAGGGTCCAAATCGATATGTATCAATGAGCAGGAACGAGGGAGGGAGGGTGTGTGTGTGTGTGTGTGTGTACGAGAAAATGCATGCATGCCAAAAAAAAAAAAAGAAGTGAGAGTGTATGCAATGCGTCCCAATACGATGATCGATCATACGACAACTTGTGGAGTCTGGTCGCAAAAATAGCAAAGCGACAAGAAAAACCGGTGAGAAGACACAAAACGACACAAAACGAGAAGGGATATCATGGATAGAGAGGTGAATGCTGTGAGAGAGTAAGATAGAGAGATTTTTAAAAAAGTAGAAAAAGTAAAACTAGTTAAAACGAGCGAATCGAGGTCGGTTAACGACAAATACTAGGAATGGGGTTACACATACTATGAACCGTGGACGACGACAACCCGGGGGTCCCGCGGTGTGTACAGAAAGAAGGTCAGTGGTGATGATGAGAACGTGATTAGAACACGAACGAGGTACCGGCGTTATCGCCCGCTTTTCCAGCTCGAAGGTGGTGGTGCAACGCGCGTCCGTGCGGCAGGCGTTTTCGCGCCGGGCGTCGTCCTCGTTGGCTGTGAAGACGCCGATGCCGTCGAAGGAGAACCGACACCCGTCCAAGCCCGAGGTCTTGAACTACCGCCGTATGCGCTCGCAGCGCCACTGGGAGCACCATGTCCCCGAGACGACGAAGTGCCAGACGCCTCGGCATGATTGCCTTGCAGACCCCATCCGCCTCCGCCTCCGCCTCCGCCTCCTCCGCCACCGTACTCACTCTGCGAACTGCCGAAACCACCATAGGCCGAAGCAGAACTCGGGAAGGCCACAGAACTTCTTCCCCACTGATTAGGAGGCGGCGGCATGAGCATTCCCATGTTGGGCATGCTCATCATACCCAACGGTCCGATGCTTCCTCCTCCACCACCACCCATGCCACCACCATACACACTCCCGCCACTCCCACCACCACCATACACGCTCCCACCACTTCCACCCCCATACACGCTTCCACCACTTCCACCGCCATACACGCTCCCACCACTTCCGAACCCGATAGCCGAACCGCGCTCCCATTCTTCGCCAGCCATTTGCATCGCGTGCTGCGCAACAGCCATTTGATAAGCTTGCTTCGCAATGAGAAGCGCGCGCTGGTGTGCGACGAGGTACGCAGGATCGGTGTTGAACTGGGGCGGTCCCATCGGTCCCATCATACCAGGACCCATCGGCTGTTGCCACTGCGGTGCCCAAGCAGGAGACATCATGCCGTGGGCACCACCGTCCATGGTCACATTGATCGTGGGATTGCGACCACGCAACGTTGGGTCCTCGTCGGAATCGTCGTGTAGCAGTGGCCCACGGCCATTGACAATCTTCCCGAGCTAAGAATACAAGCCACCCCGGTTAGAATAATTTAAAATATCTAAACAATGTACGGACCTCGATGGCAGCCTTGGCTTCGCTACGTCTCCGTTCTCGCGTCTTTTGTTCGTTCGTGAGTTCCGACTTGGCGCGCTCCCGACCACGAACGGGCAGCTGGTCTTCAAACGTCACGCTCAGCCGCTTGGCGTGTCCTCGAGCTTTCAGCGTAGAACCGACGTCACTAGCATCATCCTTTGACTTTACACCAATCTCGCTCCCATCACCAGGCGTCAACGGCCCAGCACGTCCACTACTGGAGTCGCCGGTAGAGCTCCCAGCTGGGCTCTCCCCTCTGACAGAGCTATTGCTCGCAAACGGACGCTGAGGCTTCAACGCAGAGTGTAATGGCAGTTTGCTTGGTATGGACGACACTGGCTGCGAACGCGTTTCTGAAGGGTGCACTGCAGAGATGGCTGAGGCAGAGCGAGGGCGACCAGGCTTGTATTCTTCCTTGACTGAAGGGGAGTCGGGTATCGAGCGGATCAGAGGCACAGGGGGGATGCGAGAGGAACTCCGCGATGATCGCGCAGCGGATGCGATAGATAGCGCATCTGATTTGTCATTCTGAGGAGAGGACATACGTTGTCGAGTCTGAAGAGGAGGAGCGGAAGATGCGGAATTGGGTTGGCTTTGCAAAGTCGGTGAAAGCGACGCCGAGTTTTCTGCCATGCTTCGCCTTTGAGGGGGCCGGGAAAGCACGGTAAATGAAGTCGGAGGTTCACGAGCCCGGATGGGGGTGGGCACAATGCGGTCAGAGGAAGAATTGATGGCTGGCTTGGAAGAATCGGCGAGTTCATGGTCAAGGGAGCCGACTAGCCGAATGGCATTCATGAGATCGTCATCATTTTCAGGGACCTTGGGCGCAGGCACATCACTGCTGGATCTACGGTGAGGCGCAGTCGAGGTGGGTTTGCTGCTCGCTGGCGGGGATATAGAGGGAGAAGCGGAGGAAGAATGGGCAAGGAGTGCAGGAACAGAAAATGGCGGGTCTCTTTCGGTGTCGTGTTCCTTGTGGCTGTTTTTGACTGAATCCTCGTGCCGTAAGATAGGGGTCAGTAACGGCGGGCCACCTGCTAGAGATGTGATGTCGATGAGCGGTTTCGGAGGCATGCGCGGGCGGGGGTTGGAGTGGGTCGATGCTGAGCTCCCAGGACGGCGAGGCGCAACCAGATCGGACAGAGGCATGTCTTCGGAGTCGGTCTCCGAAGAGTCCGTCGAGTGATCATCCGAGTCGTCTCTTAATTTGCGCGTGGGATGGCTTGATCGTGCTAAAAGGGGGGTCATACAACGTGGGTGACAGAACAGGACAAAGGAGACTAACCCTGTGAACTGGAAGACGAGGTCGTTCCTGCCAAGACCGATGGTTTGGGTGCCACCACTCCTGCGGGCGTCAGAGCGCTTGTGGAAAGAGAAGCCCGCGGGCGAGGTTGATCCGACTGGTATGCCAGTGGCGGTGCGACTAAGGGGGGATCGCGTCGGTCAGGTGACCTTTGCAGGGCCGTACCGTGACCAGCATCGGAACGCGCGCGAGGGGGCGGAGGGTCGTCTGCGGGACGTGGTACGGTCCGTCTCCGCTGCTGAGATACGATTGGAATGGGCTCGCCGTCGCTATCGACCTCTTGGTCATCATCGGACTCGGATTCTTCCGAAGAAGAAAGCGGGGCGGAAGAAACGGGCCGACGGCTTGGCATCGGTAGAGCGGCAGCGCTCTTGTTCGGCTGTGGTGCAACGGAGACGACGGAGAGTGTTGAGGCGCGTTTCCTGCCATTGCCATCCAGGCGGAGGGTGTCTGCGGTAGAGGGAGGGCGGAAGGAAGGCGTGGGCGAGTTTGCACGGCTGCGAGCCTGAGCCTCCCTGAAAGCTGCAATGGACATTCTGCGAGAAGAGTCTGATGCAGCACTATCGCCCCTCTGTCGAGGTCGGGGGGGCGGCTCAAGCAGAGAGTCAGAGAAAGCTGGAGACGGAATGTCCGGCAGAGGGGGAGGGTCTACACTGACGTGACGAAAGGACTTGAGATGGAAAGAGTCCGGAGGAGCAGTCGGCAAGACGGGGGTCGGGGAGGGCTGAGACGGCTTGGATCTTGTTCGCTCGCGGGCCCAAGAGAAAAAGCTGGGTTGCTTCTTGTGTGGCTGACTTGGGGGGTGGGAGTGTAATTCGCTTCGAGCGGATGCTCTAGGGGTATTTGAATGGACATGACTGGACAAGGATTCGTTAGGAAGGGAGTGGAAGGATGGAAGGGACTCGTTATTGGAAGTAAAGAGGGGCGTCCTGAGAGGAGGGGGTGGCAAGCCATGGCCGGGATCAGAGGTCACGGCTGAGATGGGAGAGCGGACCGGGTGGGCGTGGAGATCCTGGCGAGGAGGAGGAGGAGGAGGAGGAGGCTTGTTGCGGCGAAAGGGCAACCTGAGCTTTCCGGACGAAGCGGCGGCGGGGAGGTTGTAGACGGGGTGGGGGACGGGGACGTAGTCGGTTTCTGCAGAGTCTCTGTAGCTGGCAGTGGAACAGGACGCCACTGACTCTGGCTCCGAGGTGTGTCTCGAAGCTGAGCGAGTGCGCTTGGCAAAGAAACCGCCGAGCAGAGGCATGAAATCAAAACGTACCAGTCGACCTCATGCAAGTGAAGTATTGTATTATAGTAAATGTTCAATTTTTACAGGATAACCCCTTATTTGGTAATCATCATCTCCACGTTGCCCCGTCAACTAGCCGACCGCACCCACTCACTCTTCAGTATCATAATATCATCCACGGAGCCCACTCACATACACATTCCCAGCACCAACTCCCTCTGCATACCCAACTTTGTGGCCATCCTTGAACACCATCAGTGTGGGTACCTGTCAGTCACCGATCAGCAACCGGCCTTATGACATAGACGACTCGGCAGCCGCCACGCACCACCCGCACGTCCGCCTCCAGGACGACATCCTCCGCTCGCTCGATATCTACGCTGTAGAGATCCATCCCGAGACGCTTGAACGCGTCTGAAAACTCCAAGAACTCCAGTTTGCGTGAAAGTCGAGCCCGTTGCTGATCTGCAAGCCATTAATCGTCAGTAGCGGACACGAGGCCACAGGAACAGAACATGCGATATTGTTGAATTACTTGGAATTGCTAATAGTCCTCGAGGCCATCATAAGGTTGGAGACAGAACGTATTGCTGTGTTACAGTAGTTCACGTAAAGACGTAACTTTTGGAGTTTCCTTTCTTGGACATGTCAATCTCATACGACCCCGCAGCTGCGACATATGTCTCACATGCCATCCAATTTCTTCTCAAAGCTCGTCAAAAACACAAGTGCCAGAGACGAGCCAACTTCAACTTCACGTCTTGGCCCGTATGCAGACCCTCCCTCGTCCTCATCGAACAGCAGCCTGAGAATTGGCCTCGTCCCACCCTCACCCCGCACATCTCTTGGGCCGGATGTATCTTCTTCCTACAGACCCTCCATCGAGCAGGTCCAGCAAGCTCAGCTTCAGCAACATCGCCGCATCCGCTCCCAGGACCGCGACAGGCATATCCCAGATAGACACCAGATCTCGCTTGCTGCGCGTTCGGCGGCAAGTGACATAGCCTCCACCACCGACGAAATAGTGCTCATACCCAACCACGACTGGAGTTCTTTCCACTCCATCAGCCCCTCTGGCGGCTCTCCCCGCCAGCTTTCCCCTGCCTCCTCCACAGGCAACCTCAAGGGCATCGTCGACAGACTTCATCCCAAGCATAAGCCCTCGGAGCAATCAATCCGCGCAGCAATACAGCATCTTCCACCTCCTCCTCTGAATGATATCATGGTCGTCCACGAGCACCCTGTCCCAGATACACTCCTGCGCTCTCCCACGTCCCACGCGTCCCCGAGAGTCCGCAGCGATGCAGATGTCAAGTCCGTTCGCTCCGCGGCGACCTCGAGTTTGAAACACAAGAGCGCCAAGCGCAGAGCACCCAAGATCAGCAACGCGCCATCCGGAGCATCCCTCCCCAACACGTTTCAGCACCCATCTCTACCCCCTCTACCCGCTCGGTCCAAGTCGGCAACCTCCATGGGTGGCACCACCCAATGGGCCGACTCCTCCACCCTATTACAGGCTTCAGAACCGACCTATCCAACAAACCTGTCACTCGCCAGAAGCGATCTCTCAGACGGAGACACCTTTGTTTCTGGGCAAGACCCGGGTTCTTCCGACGATCTGCTAGACTTGAATGAGCAAGATATCCCGGTCACCGGATTTGCTGTCGCGAGTAGTAGACGAAACACTGACTTTCATGAGCTCTTTCCTAGTATTCCCGACGGTGACTATCTTATCGAAGGTGAACCGCACTTGTAACAGTTTCCTCGCAAATTCCCACGCTTAGTCCTTTTTTAGATTATGGCTGTGCCTTACAAAGAGAAATATTAATTCAAGGACGGTTATACATCTCCGAAAATCATGTTTGCTTCCATGCTAATATCCTTGGTTGGATCACGGACGTACATTGTTCTTTCTCCGCCCGGAACGCGTCACACTCTGATTTCCCTCCCAGCTTTCTATTCCCATATATGAGATTACGGGATTGGAGAAGAAGATGACCGCATTCGTGATTCCGAATGCGATACAGATTACGACCCGCCAAGTCAAATACACGTTTGCTTCCTTCCTCGCTCGGGATACGACATATGATGTCATTGCCAACATCTGGCGACTCTCACGACCAAGCGACACCCTCGAGGTGGACAGTCGCAGCGCCTCCACCCGGAATATGATTTCTACCGTCCCAAGCGTCTCAGAAGCATCAAAGTCTGTGCAACGCGGCGACAAGTGCACACAATGCGCATGCTCAAAGGACGGGGGTCACTTTAGCGAGCTCGCACTCGAAACTGTCGTACCAGGGACGCCAGAAAGGATATACAACCTCATGTTTGCGAGCGGGTTCACGAAGGACTTTATGAAGGTGGAACAACGGTTGATGGGTACCGTACCTTTCGATCGTTCCGCATCCCTCGCGCCGACTTTCTTCGTTTAGATATTCAAATGTCGGATTGGGCACCGATCCACCAAGGATCCAAGCTTTTGCGACGCAACATGTCGTTTATCAAGCCACTCAACAACAGCGTTGGGCCCAAACAAACCAAATGCGAGCTTCACGACGAAGCTGTGCATTGCGATTTTGATGATTATGTCGTGATGGTCACGACGACTAGGACGCCGGATGTGCCGAGCGGCGGTGTGTTTGCCGTCAAGACGCGAACGTGTCTCATGTGGGCGAGTCCCATCACAACGCGCGTCATCGTCACGACGCAAGTGGATTGGACGGGCAGGAGCTTTATCAAGGGTACTCCTTGCTTTTTTTCTTCTTCTCAATTTAGCCTCATTCCGATTTTTGCTTCAGGTCTCATCGAGCGGTCCGCGATCGAGGGCCAAAGAGAGCACCATGCTGAATTGGACAAGGCGATGCGGATGTACATTCAAGAGCATCAATCCGAATTCATCCCAGAAGGCCTCGATCCGAGTGCCGTCGCACCCACCGAGCCGCTCACGCCGCATATCGAAGCCAACGGCGGGGGTGGCATCAGCGGCATTGGCTCCTCCCCCGGCGACGCGCTATCAGCACAAGAAGCCCGCAAAGCGCGCGAACGCGAACGCGACCGGCGAGGACTCCAATGGGCGTACGACACGCTGTATGGTGCGTACGGCGTCGCGGAACGATCCGCGAGCGGTGCGATCGAGCTGGTCAAGGAAGCGTGGGACCAGTCGTCGTCGACGACGATACTGTGGTTCGTGATCGTGCTGCTGGTGTTGACCAACGCGTGGACGCTGGCGTTGCTCGGGAACCGGGAGGAGGTGGGGCGGCGAAAGGAGATCATGATGAGGCAGGCGGAGGAGAAGGAGCGGTGGATGCAGAGCGTCGTGGCGGGCGTGTGGGAGGAGTTGACGGCGGAGCGGGCGAGGTTCAAGGGCCAGCATGGGGTTGGTGATGAGGCTGGTGCCGGTGCCGATGCCGGTGCTCAGGGCGCGGGTGGATCGGGAGTGTCGGTGCCGTTGCCGTCGGTGCCTGTGGGGGATGTCCAAACAGAGATGGCAAATATTATCAAGGCGTTGGATGCGATCGAGCAGCGGGTACGGACAATTCGGGAGAGTTTACAGGGGTTGAGTTGAATAAGAGATCTATGAAGTTGTCTGTATGTACTATGTACGACCAAAGGCCAGTGACTACTCCAGCCACGATCGCGGCACGATCCGCCCGCTCCCGTCACGCGCCAGTCTGTAATTCGCGACTCAGTACTCTGTGAACGCGCAGGCCATTGGATGATGGTGTTGAGACTAGTCACTACTCTGCCTTGGCGAGTATGTAGCGATGTCAGAGGCGAAGACTGAGTATCCTCGAGCGAAGATGCTGCGAGGCCAAGTGGTACAAGGGGAGAACAGAGGAGGAGCGGGAGGGTCAAAGATGCAATAGATTGCTATCTCGAGTAGGCTCAAGCTGAAGATACATGGCTTGTGCTACGCCCTATTTATATGTAGAGAGTCCTGCGCATGGACCAAGCAGTGCGGTAACTCGACAAGAGAGGCACCCAAACTAAGTAGCTGGAGATAAGGGGAAATGAGTCGCACACAGCGTGAAACGAGTCAGAAGGCTGTGTGAGATAGAACTACATGGAACGTCGTGGAACGCATGAGTCAGAGATAAGAGATAAGGGAACATACAGCCATGAACGTTGACTAAGGAGAAGGGCTGTACGCATTTTAAGTAACACAAGATGAGAAGGGAGCAGAGAAAGAGAGAAAAAGGGGCTGATCGTAACATTACCCCCTTAGTAGGGTCGAAACCCTAGTGAGACTTCCTTACAAACCACGACAAGACCCAACGGGTGATCTGCACATGTTACTTTCCCCGACCGAGTCGAAGTGAAAGTCGTCATCTTCATCTAGTGCTGGCGGGGATCGAGGTGGAGGTACCGGAAGCACGCGGCCAGAGCGCTGAGAGCGGCGGGAAGTGTTGGAGGTGTGGGACCGAAAGGATCCCCGGGACTGGTAAGAGCTGCAGGAGGAAGCTGAGGAAGAAGAGGACGTGGGTGGGGAGCGACGGTTGTGGAAGGGGCAAGTGCCCTGGGTGTGTCCTGGAGAGCGGCAATGACAAAAGGGACATGTGTAGTGAGGGCAGTGGACCCGAATATGCCCGAGCCTATGACAGACGAAGCAGGAGTCTCGGTAGCGATGATGGTCACTGGGGCAGGGTAAGTCTCCTTGTAAAATATGCCGTTGGACCATGGCTTCTTGGATGCGATCGAAGCATGCCTGGAGGGCATCGATGGCCAGGGCTTCCATGGGGTCAAGGGGGGAGGACGAAGCACTAGGTGTTTCATTGGCTGCGGGGACCGAGTCTCGGATGATCTCAGAGGTTGTTGGGGAGGGGGAGCGGATGTTATGGTCGCGGATGGCGATATTGGTAGGGATGGTGACTGCAGCAGTCTCTCGAAGGTATCGGTCTATATCCTGGACAAATTCTAAGTAACCCAACTGGTGGGCTAGGTCATGTACGTGTCCAAGGATTCTGGCATGGATGCTGTGGATGGAGGCTCCAGTGAGGGCGGTGTTATGTTGTTCACTACCAATGAGGGCCTGAAAGAGGTGGGGAAGGCACTCCAGCTGGAGGTAGACCATGTAAAGGAGGAAGAAGATGGAGGAGGGGTCTGTGAAAGCCGAAATCCCCATAAACATATGGGGATCGGTGAGGTACTCATGGAGTGCGCTTCGCTCATCACCGGTGGGATCTGAGGACCGAAGGGCATGGGCATGCAGGGGAATATCGACCGAGATTACTGGGGTCAGGGCATCAGCGGGCGGGTCGAGGACGGGGACGGTATATAGAGGGCTTGGGCTAGAAGGAAGACTGTTTGTTGCCAGAACCACAGCATCCTCAAGATGAGGAGCATTGGCCAACGGTGGAGAAGGGGTGCGCGGCGGTGAAGTAAGATAGTCCTCCGTAGGAGGTACTGTAATGGACAGAGAGGAAGGCGACGAGGGGGATACGGATGAGACATTTGACATGGTAAAAGAGAAACGGAGAGGTGAGGGGGTAAAGACTGTAGATGGCATTGCGATGGGAAGGGAGCTAAGGCCTTTTGGGAGGAAAGGCCTTCGGGTGGAGGTTCTTATACTCCTGGAGGGCGGACTTTGCATTTTTCAGGTTCTGTTCTGGGACCCAGGAGTCTTCTTCCACGGTATAGCCCTTCCATCGGATCAGGAACATACAGGAACGAGGCGTTCCTCTGTGGCGTAGGACCTTTTCGATTTCGTATTCCTCTTCGCCTTCTATTAGCTCCGGGGGTGGAGCTGGGAAGTTTGGGCCGTGTACGCTGTTTTCACGATAGGGCGATAAGAGGGACACATGAAACACGGGGTGAATTCTCCACGTCACCGGGAGTCGGAGTCTGTATGTCAAGGGGATAGGACATCCGTGATAATGAAGGGTCCTTCCCTTTTGGGTGCAAACTTAGGGTTTGCAATGCGGCGATTGAGGTTCTTCGCTTCTAACCACACCTTGTCTCCTTTTGTGAATGGGGTAAACGAGCGGCGTGTACGGGATGCCATTACTTGGCATGCGAGTTCGTGGGCGGCGAGTGCTTCATTCCTTGCTGCGGATAGGGCCTTGAGGCATTCTTCCAGGGCAGGAAGTGGCGTTTCCGCGAGGACTGTGGGGAGGGCACGGGGTTCGAAGCCATACATGAGGTAGAATGGTGATTTGCCGGTGATGGAGTGGGGGCAGTGATTGTGCGTGAATTCCGCATGGGTGATATGATCAGCCCATGTGGTCGGGTTGTTTCCACAGAAGATCCAAAGGTACATTTCAACTTCTTGGTTGACGCGCTCGGTTTCGCCGTCGGATTGCGGGTGGTATGCTGTGGACAGGGAGAGGTCATATTTCAAGAGCTTTCCAAGCTCTCGAGTGAAGGTGGATGCGAACTGAGGGCCATGGTCGGAGATAATTTTGTCATAGAGGCCCCAACGGCAGTAGACTTTGTGGAAAAAGAGGGTGGCTATTCCCTCGGCGGTGATTTGTTTCTTAGTGGGGCAGAGAATTACCCCCTTAGTAAGCCCGTGGTCGACCACGACCAACAGGCTGTCAAAACCGTTGGACAATGGGAGGTCTGTGATGAGGTCGCAGGATACCTGTTGGAAAGGGCGCGAGGCGAGGGATTTAATCGGGGACAGAGGAGGGATGGTGGGGTGGGTGTTAGCCTTGTTCTGTTGGCAAAGAGCACAACCCTCGACGTATCGGCGAACCTGGGTGGCAAGGCCAGGCCACCAGAAATCATGAGTGACGAGTTGGCGAGTTTTTAGGTATCCGGGGTGGCCAGCGGAGGGGTGATCATGGGCACGTTGGATGACCGCAAGGCGGTCAGGTTCTGGGACATAGACGCGGTCTCTATAACAAAGGAGATTATCCTTAAATTGCCAATCAGAGAGGCGGCTGCGGAGGTTTGGGGTGGTGATGGGACCCTCAAGGTCAGCACGGAGGCAGGTGATGAGTTTGTCATCGGCAGAATGTTTTTGGATAGCTGTGGCAAGGACGGAGTCGACTACATGGATGAAGAGGGTTTCGGGGAGGAGAGTCACGGCTTGGTTATCTGACTCAGATGAGAGCCGGTCGGGACGATGGGAGAGAGCATCGGGGCCAGAGAGCAGAGAACCGGGGACGTGGGTCATTTTGAGGTCGAAGTCTGCAAGATCGAGGAGCCATCGCACCTGGTGACGGTTGAGGTTCTGGGGTTGCCGAAAATACGTGAGGTTTTTATGGTCGGTAAAGACCTGTACAGGGTGTTGTGAGCCACGGAGGTAGTGGTGCCACGTTTTAAGAGCGCGGATGATAGCTAGGAGCTCTCTATCAAAGATGTCGTAGTTTCGTTCTGCTGGAGAGAACGACTGAGAGAGGTAAGAGCAGGGGTGCCAGTCCCCGTTTGAGTCAGTTTGGAAGAGGATGGCCCCGGTGGTGTCCCGTGATGCGTCAGTGGCTACGGCAAAGGGTCAAGAAAGGTCTGGGAGACGAAGGATGGGTCGAGAGAGAAAGAGCTTTTTGAGCTCATCGAAAGAGGATTGGCATTGAGGGGTCCAAAGCCATGCAGCGGTTTTCTTAGTGAGGTCTATGAGGGGGTGGGCGATGTCAGAGTACGAGGGGATGAAGCGCCGGTAGAAGTTTGTGAATCCTAGGAAGGAGCACACGTCCTTGACTTTCTTTGGGATAGGCCAGGAGGTGATGCCGTTGAGCTTGACGGGATCCATGGCAAGTTCACCTGGTTTGACAATCATACTGAGGTATTCCACCTCGGGGGTGGCAAACTTGCATTTACTGAGGCGTAGGTGGAGATCTAGTTCCATCATACGCTGGAGGACTTGGCGGGTGCATTCGGTGTGGGATTCGTTGTCTGGGGAGAAGATGAGTAGGTCATCCATGTAGATGACAAGCCATCCTTCGGCGATCATGTCTCTGAAGGAGTCATTCATAAAACGCTGGAAAGTCGATGGGGAGTTGTTCATGCCGAAGAACATGACCATGGGTTCGAAAAGGCCTTTATGGGTGATAAAGGCACCTTTCCACTGGTGACCATCCTTGATGCGTACATTGTTGTATCCCCATCGGACGTCAAACTTGGTAAAGACGTTAGCTCCCTTGAGTTTATCGATGAGGTCAGAAACGAGGGGTAAGGGGTAGGCGTAGCGTATGGTATGTTCGTTTAGGTACCTGTAGTCTTGGCATGGGTGAAGTTTACCATCCTTCTTCTTAACAAAGAAAAAGGGAGAGGCTTGTGGGGATTTGGAGGGGCAAATTTTTCCGGAGTGAAGATTTTCATCTAGGAAGACTTCGGTTGCCTTTTGTTCTTTGGGGGACAAGGGATAAATTTTCCCAATCTTTGGGACAAAGGACTCGTCAAGGTTGATCTCATGATCGTAAGGTCGTGATGGGGGGAGCGATTCGCAGTCTTTTTCCTCAAAGACTTTGGCGAAGTCTGAGTACTCTGGGAGAAAGGTGATTTTCTGGGTCTGGGTCCTGGCTTTCTCTGCGAGTTTAGTTGCTTCAGAGTAGCGGGCAATGGTGGCAGAGGGCAGGATGTACAGTTCTCCTCGGGTGGTGCAGTTGATGGAATAGTGGCTCAGAGTTTGGTGTTGCCACTGTTTCTCGGACTGGATATCCAGGTATGCATACAGGTGTTTATGGGTTTCGGGGGCTGTGTTGACACACCGAATTGAAGTTTCCCCAAAGCCTCATAGAGGTGGGGTGTGGTAGTATGAATCGTGTCACTTTTGGTCAGTGACATAGGTGTGATAGAGGTCCGCAGACTGGTCGAGGATCTCTGGGACAGAGATGGTTTGCTTTTCCCAATCAATTGTTGGGTTAGCGAGGCGGAGCCAGGGGAGACCGAGGATGATGTTTTCCTTTCCGCAGTTCATCAGGTAAAAGAGCACCATTTGGGTAACTCCTTCTCCGACGGAGATGTAGAGTTCGGTGGAGAACAGGATATCTCTGTTAGAGTTTGCAGATTGGTCTACGTTGTGGACGCGGATTGGTTGTTCGAGGCAGGTGCGGGGGAGTCGGTGTTTTCGGGCAAAAGCCCAGTCAAGACAAGAGATCTCCACTCCAGAGTCAATGAGAGCAGGGGAGTCGACGGCTTTCATGGTGTGCGAGGGTACCACGAGCTGAATGGGAATACACATAGCTCTATTTGATGTGGATACTAGTACAGGTGCACAAGAAACGAAATGTTGGGGAGGTACTTGCATCAAAGAAGTCCTCCCTTTCAAAAATCCCTTATTCCCACTGCCTCTACATGAAGGTCTTCGTCATCATCTTCGTCCGTAAGACCTGGTACGTCTTCTTCGGCTTTCACGACCTTTCGGTCGGCTTTGGGGTGAGGGGGAAGGTCTTTGAAGGTGGGGCACTTGTTGGAGAAGTGACCTGGCTTTCTGCAGCGGAGGCAGAGTCCTAGTTTAAAGCAGCATTCTCGCTCTTCAGGGGTGAGCTTTGGAATGTGGATGGCGTCCACATCCATGGCATTGGGGTCTTTGTTGCGAGGGGTCTGAGTGGGACGGGAGATGAAAGTGGGGGTCGAGGAGTGCTTGTGCTGGCGAGCGACAAGCTTAGCATGTTTGTGCTGGTCGTCGAGATGAGAGGCGTTCTTGATCCAATCGTCGATGGTAGTGGGGACGGTGTCCATAAGGTACACCTTTTCGGAGAGCGAAGGGGGGATGCCTGTGGAGAAGTAGTGGCAGATGGTGGCTGCCTCGTTGAGCCCTGCTAAGCTGACCTGGTTGCAGAATTCGGAGATGTACTGGTTGAGGGATGGTTGGAACGTCCCATTGCATCGTTCGTTGACATGGTAGGTGGCCAACCAGGTCAGGGCATTGGCGGCGGTGTTTGGGCTCTCAAAGTGAGCCTTGAATTCTTTGACGAAGTTGTCCCAGGATCCTAGGGCCATATTTGTTCCTCGCATGCTTTTCTCTGTGAAGGTATCTGCCCAGGTAAGGGCATTCCCATCGTTTATGAACGATAGGGCGAAACCAATCTTCTTCTCATCAGTCGAGTAGATGTCGACGTTAACGGCGAGGTACCATAGGACCGAGCGAAGCCAGGGCATGGCATCGCGTTGTTTGCCTGTGAAGGCCTTGGGCTGGGTGAGGTGAAGTTCGGTGAGTTTGGTAGACATCGGGGATGGGGGGCTGGGTGGCGAGGGGGGCGTGGTGGTTCCGGAGCTAGGACTGGGGGGCGTGGTAGATCTCCAAGAGGGAGAGGTTACGAGGGGCAGTGGTGGTGGGCGGGGGCGCTGCTTCAAAGGTGACGGAGGGGCCGAAATGGCTGCGATCTATGACAATGGTAGTCGCGTTTCGAAGAGCTTGAGCCTTTTGTTACGACAGATGCAGGTAGCATCAGCTGTAGACTCGATGCGCAACCTAAGACTGTGAGACAAGGGCAAGGGGCGTAGGTCCTACACGCGATGTGCAGAGACTAGTCACTACTCTGCCTTGGCAAGTATGTAGCGACGTCAGAGGTGAAGACTGAGTATCCTCGAGCGAAGATGCTGTGAGGCCAAGTGGTACAAGAGGAGAACAGAGGAGGAGCAGAAGGGTCAAAGATGCAATAGATTGCTATCTTGAGTAGGCTCAAGCTGAAGATACATGGCTTGTGCTATGCCCTATTTATATGTAGAGAGTCCTGCGCATGGACCAAGCGGTGCAGTAACTCGACAAGAGAGGCACCCAAACTAAGTAGCTGGAGATAAGGCGAAATGAGTCGCACACAGTGTGAAATGAGTCAGAAGGCTGTGTGAGATAGAACTACATGGAACGTCGTGGAATGCATGAGTCAGAGATAAGAGATAAGAGAATGTACAGCCATGAACATTGACTAAGGGGAAGGGCTGTATGCGTTTTAAGTAACACAAGGTGAGAAGGGAGCAGAGAAAGAGAGAAAAAGGGGCCGATCGTAACAAATAGGGTGTAGCACAAGCGATGTATCTCCAGCTTGAGCCTACTCGAGATAGCAATCTATTGCATCTTTGACCCTCTCGCTCCCCTCTGCTCTCCCTTCGAACCACTTGGCCTCGCAGCATCTTCACTCGAGGATACTCAGTCTTCGTCTTCGATGTTGCTACATACTCGCCTAGGCGGAGTAGTGACTAGTCTCTGTGCATTGCGTGCAGGACCTACGCCCCTCGTCTTCGTCTCGCAGCTTTAGGTTGCGCATCGAGTCTATGGCTGACGCTACCCACGCCTGTCGTAACACCAGACATCATGAAATAGTGAATGAATTTTTCATAAATCCACCCAGCTGTAGAGCGAGTGTGGGGATGCTTGGACATGGTGATGAAGAATTTGGCATGATATTTGGTATCCACATCTGCTATTGCATTGCCCAGAATACCAGAGATGTGTCCAGTGGGCACAAATACCCCAAAACCTTCACAATATATCTGTCTGTCTTCTCCCCAAAATGGCCCTGTGAAAAAAATGCTTGATGCTCCAGGGAATCTTGGGTTGTCACCATTCTGTTTGCATGGGTAGCTATATCCCTAAAGCATGAAAAGTGGACAAACCTTGATTGCTGAAAGGGTCTGATCAATATTTTGAGCAGCCTCTGAAGCATGGGCTTTGGTTATCAACTCATGTATTGACTTCTGGTCTGGGGATTCACAAAGATTGTGCAGTGTTCTAGGGACTGGTCCCTATTTGCATGTGAATGCTAATATCTGCCTGTAATCATATCTGCCAAGAACACTAGTAGATCCATGTTGGTTAGTCAATTATACTACAATGGAAAGGAATCCCATATGCAAGAGCCTCAATTTCATTGTCACTTGGGAGATTCATCAGATAGTGAGACACCTTTTTCTGTTTGGTCCACTTTTTCCAATATTTTTCTGCAGGAGAGGCAGCTTGAAAAACATATGCATTGCTCACACAAAATGCCTATATAGGTTCTAAGACATTCTTTCTGGAGTTGCAGAATGCCCATATTCCATCTTCAGCATTCAGGAGGTCTGTATAATAATCTGGATACCAAGTGACCCCTTTTTCTGAAAAGAGCACATATAAATCTTGTTCCCACCAAACTTGAACTGCAACAGGCCATTTCTTTTGAAGCCATTCAATGACTGCATATAGGATAAACACTGATTTTTCTAGTGATAATAAGCTGTGATCTATTGAAGTATTGTCACATGTACCAATGCCTTTTTGCCCTAAAATACAAGCACCCCTTTGTAGTAACTGTGGCCACTTGAGAAGCTGTCCATTGTGGTGCAGTATTCTGTAAAGATGAGAAGCTTGCCATCTGGCAATAAATTGATGACACTGATGTCAGATAATGCATTAAAGTGTTTGTTGAACTGAAAATATCCGAAGATCATGGATTGATAAGAGAGACTACATATGTTTAAAGATAGATTTATTTCCCAGACATCATCACAGAATGTGTTCAGCCTGGAAAGTAATGGCTCCAATGTCATAGCCATTACAGTTTAGTGTGTAAAGGAAGAGAAAATCATGTAATCAGCAGCACAGTGAAGTGCATGATGTCATGCATCCATATTATTACAGTTATGAACAGTCAAACCCCACCAACTTGATAGCAATCTGAAATGAGTTTTTCACCCCAAACTAATGACAGATTCAGACTCAATGGGTCAAAATACATCAAAATAGATACTTTATGAAATGTTTTCACAGCATTTTAGCTGCACCAATTTTTTTATGCAACTTTTTGAGTATGTAATCACTCCATGACAGCCTCAATTACCATTATTGCATGCTTTGATACTGACCAATATTGCCTCTGCTTTCATACTGCCCAGTCTGCTGCCTTCTCAGTCAATTCAATGTAGTATGTGTTTATGAAGTGAAATGATTTGTTAATGAAATGATGCAGAACTTCAGTAGAACTTGAATCCAAAATCTCAACTACTGCTTGCTTTGATGCTGTGAAATTTGGCTTTGATACCTTGCGATATCGGTACTTGCACCAACCCCAGTACTTCAGGACATAAACTAACTAGTTAATAGAGTGAAATGAGCACAAACCATTTCAATTGGGTTACATAAGTTCACAGTGGAACTTTGGTAAGAAGATGCAGAGATGGCCTGCATCATTGATGGACTTCTCAAGCATTAAAACTTGATGAACAAAGTCCTCTTGTTGGCTAAGAAGTCTTCCCATGCAATAGTTAGTGCTCTTGAATGGATAGACTGGTGTGCATTTTGTCTTGAGACTCGAAACATCAAATCCACATTCTATAAGAACAGTTTTCAGCCCCTTTGGTTGCCCAGAGTCTGTGGTCATCTTCTGTATGAGCCCTCATTTGGATGTGTCAGGGTTGGATTAGAGGATAATAGTGTTATAATGCCATTGCCATTGCTGTTTCCTGCCATCTGATTTGTTTATTTCAAAAGCTTTAAGTGCATCCGGGGAGAGTGAAGCATAAGCTGAGAAGTTGTCAAAAACAAAAAGTGCTTGATATCCAGGACTTGTTTTATTATGAATGTTGATTGCTTCTTTCATTTGATTCAAGAGGTTTTCATTTATCCACCATGGATCTCCATTGGCATCAGGATAGATGATTCATCTTGTGTCTTATGTCTTTTTTCCATCTTCACCCCATATAATGAGACTCCACCTTGACTGCTAATAAATCAGACACATAAATTAGTCATCTCCACCCCTTTTCTCTAAGAGGCTGCTTGCCTATATACAGCCTCAGTGAATAAAATAAAGAATTCACCATGCAGTGCTTGCATTGTCATTTGCATGAAAGAAGGATTCATCATGGAAGTATTCTTTGATTGGCTCTTCACCTGGCTTCAGCTTGGGTTCAATATGAATGAGATCAGGACCATCAAACTAAACCATCCATTTTCATATTCCTGCATGGCAGGTGAGAAAACCTCCTGGTGGTATTTTACTACATCACCATGTTTGTGATCATCCATATACATCCCTTTCCAATCACTGTTACTGTTCTTTGCCAACCAAGTCTGATTAATCATTATTGTGCAGTGTGCTCACAAATTGGTTGCTAAGGAGAGATCCCCAAGTTTGGGAATATTGTCTCATTAAGTGCATTTTGGAGTGCATATGGTGTTACCTTCCCTGTCTCAAGATTTGATAGCCAATGACAAGCATAATTCTGAACAGATTCATTGTGGAAAAGAGATTTGCCATTTGCTAATCCACTCTGTTTCTCTGCAGGCAGCTGCTCAAAGATTTGATAGTGGTGAGCAAGTGCCCATACATGCCTTGCAAACCATGTTCCACTTTCCATCCCACAATGCCACTGATGTGCGATCTCCAGGCTCACATTGATTCGAGTGGCTCTCTTGATACAAAGTGTGGCAAAATTTGAAATAATCATGAGTTGATTGATTTGGAAGAGTGTTAAGATACACTGCTTTCTCTTTAGATTAAGCTGGACCTAAGCATGAAGTGTCTTCCAGTCCTGGATTTCTGACTCAGAATTTGTTAGCTTAGAAGCAATAGCCTCATGAAGTTCATCCTCCCAGTTTTGAGTTCTGCCTCTGAGTCTCCAGTCCATCAAAGTTATGCTATCTGAACCATCCTCCAAGGCCTCCACTAAAGGAATGCCTCCCTTATAACTTATAAATGCTCATGATATAGGACTGGGGAGCAACTACCACAAAAAAGAAAACACTGGCTCCAAAATTTAAGAAAAAGGAGATTGCCATGCTTGTACAACATATCAAGCTCCTTGATTGGCACCATGTGAATGGAAGGAATCAAGTGCAAACTGCAGGTCACTTTGATGCCATTTATCCCAACCTCTATCTATAACAGCCAAAGATATCTGTATGACTCAAGTATGAGGAAAAATGGCATATGGAGTATGATAAGAGATATTAGTATAGAGTGCTCAGCCAAAAGGTTTTGTCAAACTCAATATCCAGAGGTCACTAAAATGCTTGATCTCTGGGTTATGAAGGTAATGGCTGATAATGTACTCATTATTGGTGAAGTCCTTCATCAAAAGTGGAAGACATTTTCTGATCATATTGGTGTTCTCAAGAATAAGTGGCTTAGTCTCAGTAAAGGCTGGCTCACTTGATTCAAGCTACAAAATAAGTAAAACAACATGATGAAGCTGTATCTGCTATATCTGATGGTATTAAGAAGGAGTGTCATCATATTCAGGAGATTATTCAAAACCAAGGTTACTGTTATGATAGGCGCAGGTAGCATCAGCCATAGACTCACTACTCCACCTAAGGAGAGTGATGGCTTGGTTATCTGATTCAGATGAGAGCCGGTCAGGGCAGCAAGAGAGAGCATTGGGTCCGGAGAGTAGAGATCCAGGGATGTGGGTCATTTTGAGATCGAAGTCTGCAAGATCCAGGAGCCAACATGCCTGTTGGTGGTTGAGATTCTGGGGTTAACAGAAATACATCAGGTTCTTATGGTCAGTGAAGACCTGGACAGGGAATTGGGAACCACAGAGATAGTGGTACCAAGACTTGAGAGCACAGATGATGACCAGGAGCTCACAGTCAAAGATGTCATAGTTTTGTTCTGCTGGAGAGAATGATTATGAGAGGTAGGAACAGGGGTGCCAATCCCCGTTCGAGTCAGTTTGTAGGAGAATAGCACTGGTAGCATCACATGATGATGCATTGGTTGCTACTGCAAAGGGTTCAGAGAGGTCAGGGAGATGAAGGATGGGTTGCGAGAGAAAGAGCTTCTTGAGCTCATTGAAGGAGGTCTGACATTGAGGTGTTCAGAGCCATGTGGCAGTTTTCTTTGTGAGGTTGATAAGCGGATGGGCAATATCAGAGTATGAGGAGACAAAACACTGATAGAAGTTTACAAATCCAAGGAAAGAGTGCATGTCTTTGACTTTCTTGGGGACCGGCCAGAAGGTGATACTGTCGAGTTTGATGGGATCCATAGCAAGTTCACTGGGCTTAATGATCATACCAAGGTATTCTACCTCCAGTGTGGCAAATTTACATTTGCTAAGTTGTAAATGGAGATCTAGCTCCATCATGTGCTGAAGGATGTGGCATGTGTATTTGGTGTGGGACTTGTTGTTGGGTGAGAAGATGAGCAGGTCATCCATGTAGATGATGAGCCATCCTTCAGTGATCATATCTCAGAACGAATCATTCATAAAGCATTGGAAGGTCGAGGGGGAATTGTTCATGCCAAAGAACATGACCATTGGTTCAAAGAGGCCTTTGTGCATGATGAAGGCACCTTTCCATTGGTGGCCATCATTGATGCGTATGTTGTTGTACCCCCAGCAGACATCAAACTTGGTAAAAACTTTTGCTCCCTTGAGCTTATCGATGAGGTCGGAGATGAGGGGGAGCAGGTAGGCATCACAAAGACTTCAGGGATGGAGATAGTCTGCTTTTTCCAATTGATAGTGGGATTGGTGAGACAGAGCTATGGAAGACCAAGGATAATGTTTTCCTTGCCGCAGTTCATGAGGTAGAAGAGGGTCTTTTGGGTGACCCCTTCTCTGATGGAGACATAGAGTTCAGTGGAGAATAGGATATCTCCATTGGAGTTTGCAGATTGATCCACATTTCGAATGCGGATTAGTTGTTCGAGGTGGTTGTGGAGGAGTCTGTGTTTTCAGGTGAAAGCTCAATCGAGGCAGGAGATTTCTGCTCCTGAGTCAACAAGAGCAGGGGTGTTAATGACTTTCATGGTGTGCAAGGGTATCATGAGCTGGATGGAGATACACATAGCTCTATTTGATGTGGATACTAGTACAGGCACACAAGAAACAAAATGTCGGAGAGGTACTTGCATCGAAGGAGTTCTCTCTTTCAAAAATCCTTTACCCCCACTGCCTCTACATGGAAGTCTTCATCGTCATCTTCATCCATGAGACCAGGTATTTCTTCTTCTGCTTTGGCAACCTTTTGGTCAGCCTTGGGGCATGGGGGGAGGTTCTTGAAGGTGGGACATTTATTGGAGAAATGACCTGATTTCCTACAGTGAAGGCAAAGTCCTTGCTTGAAGCAGTGTTCACACTCTTCAGGGGTGAGTTTTGGGATGCAGATTTCATCCATGTCCATGGCATTAGGGTCTTTGTCATAGGGTCTTTGTTACAGGGGGTTTAAGTAGGGCAAGGGACGAAGGTGGGGGTCAAGGAATGCTTGTGCTGGCAGGCGACAAGCTTAGTGCATTTGTGCTGGTCATCGAGACAAGAGGCATTCTTGATCAATCGTCGATGGTGGTGGGGACAGTGTCCATAAGGTATACCTTTTCCGAGAGTGAAGGAGGGATGCCCGTGGAGAAGTAATGGCAGATAGTAGCTGCCTCGTTAAGCCCTGCAAGGCTGACTTGGTTTTGGAACTCCGAGATGTATTGACTGAGAGATGGTTGGAAGGTTTTGTCATATTGTTCATTGACGTGATAGGTGGCCAACCAGGTCAGGGCATTAGTGGTGGTGTTGGGGCTTTTAAAGTGAGCCTTGAACTTCTTGATGAACTCATCCCAAGACCCTAGGGTCATGTTGGTCCCTCGCATGCTTTCTTCCATGAAGGTATCTGCCCAGGTGAGGGCACTTCCATCATTCATAAACAACAGGGCAAAACCTATCTTCTTTTCATCTGTGGAGTAGATGTCAACATTTACAGTGAGGTACCATTGTACTGAGTGGAGCAAGGGCATGGCATGGCATTGTTTGCCTGAGAAGGCCTTAGGTTGGGCAAGGCAGAGTTCGGTGGGTTTGGAGGACATTGGGGGTGCAGGGTTGGGACTGGGTGGTGAGGGGGGTGTGGTAGTTCTAGAGCTGGGACTAGGGGGCATGGTAGATCTTCAAGAGGAGGAGGTTGTGATGGATGGTGGTGGTGGGTGGGGGTGCTGCTTCAGAGGTGATAGAGGGGCTGAAATGGCTGCAAGCTACAACAAAGGTAGTTACATTTGAAGAGCTTGAGCCTTTTGTTATGACAGGTGCAGGTAGCGTCAGCCATAGACTCAATATGCAACCTAAAGCTGCAAGATGAGGGCAACGGATGTAGATTCTGAGTGCAATGCACAGAGACTAGTCACTACTCCACCTAGGCAAGTATGTAGCAACATTGATAATGAAGGCCGAGTATCCTCAAGTGAAGACGCTGCAAGGCCAAGTGGTTCAAAGGAAGAGCAGAGGGGAGCTGTTACAATTGGTCTATGGCCCCTATTCTTTTCTCTTCGTCTTAGCCACGGCGCCTCTCATTGCACCTCTAGATGTCTCACCAGTTGCCCCTGCTGGTTCGCCTATGCCTTGCCGGTCATCCTACTGGCATATACCCATCACCTTTCCCTTGGACCTGTGGTCTCCGATACTGCGTATTGCCCCGGTTCACCGTTGTCCCTTCGCCAGCCTCTCCCGCTGGCTTATGCCATTTCCTTCTTCCCTGGACTCTTTTCTTTGGCACCGCGTGCCTTCTTCGCTTCCTTGTTTCACTTATTGCTTCTGACACCTTGTGCTGCTTATCCTTATCTCAGGTATTTCACCTGAGCTTCTCTTCTACTGCTCCCGCAGTCCTCGTGCCGCAGCACATCCTCTTCTGATCTTCTTTGCTGCGCATTTGCTTCTTATTTCCAATCTGCAGTCTTCTCCTTACTCATTCATACTGCGGATTACTCATAGATGCTTATCCTCTTTTCCTCTTATGTCTTTCTTTGTCTTTGAGGCTCTACTTAGGCCTGGTCCGTGCGTGTCCCCGGCACGTATATATAGAGGTGTAGCACAAGCATGTAACTCCAGCTTGAGCCTACTCGAGATAGCAATCTATTGCGTCTTTGACCCCCTCGCTCCTCCTCTGCTCTCCCCTCATCCCACTTGGCCTCGCAGCGTCTTCGCTCGAGGATACTCAGTCTTCGTCTTCGACGTCGCTACATACTCGCCAAGGCGGAGTAGTGACTAGTCTCTGCACATTGCGTGTAGGACCTACGCCCCTCGCCTCCGTCTCGCAGCTTTAGGTTGTGCATCGAGTCTACGGCTGACGCTACCTGCGCCTGTCGTAACAGGAGCGAGAGGGTCAAAGATGCAATAGATTGCCATCTCAAGTAGGCTCAAGCTAAAGATACATGCTTGTGCTACACCTCTATATATATATGTGGGGGATGCACACAGACCAGGCCAAGTAGAGCCTCAAAGACAGAGAAAGACATAAGGAGAAAAGAGGATAAGCATCTATGAGTAATCTGCAGTATGAATAAGTAAGGCAAAGACTGCAGATTGGAAATAAGAAGTGAATGCACAGCAAAGAAGATCAGAAGAGAATGTGCTGCAGCACAAGGACTGCGGGAGCAGTAGAAGAGAAGCTCAGGTGAAATACCTGAGATAAGGATAAGCAGCACAAGGTGTCAGAAGCAATAAGTGAAACAAAGAAGCAAAGGGGGCACGCGGTGCCAAAGGAAAGAGAAGGAAGTGGCATAAGCCAATGGGAGAGGTTGGCAAAGGGACAATGGTGAACTGGGGTGATCAGAGACCACAGGTCCAAGGAAATGGTGATGGGTATACACCAGTAGGATGACCAGCAAGGTGTAGATGAACCAGCAGGGACAGCTGGTGAGACTTCTAGAGGCATAACGGAGGGCACCGTGACTAAGACAAAAGGAAAAGAAAATGGGCCATAGACCAATCATAACAGTTACAAGCTGTGTGATATCTTCAATGCTAATGAGACTGGTTTGTTCTATGCATAGGTTTGCTTTTATTTTATATTTTCTTGATGCTAATCAGATTAATTAGTATGCCATTTGATCATGGATTGGCCAATAAGTAACTTTTGGGCATGAAAGGGAAAAAAAGCCGCCTTACATATCATATTCTTTTGTTACAAATGCAGATAGTTCTCAGACGCTGGTTCCACTCATCATCAGAAAGGCAGAGAAACCTCATGCCTTCAAAAATAAGAGTGGCATTCAGCTTGGTTTTCACTATCAGAATAATGCCAAAGTATGGATGACATTGAGTATCTTCCAGGAGTGGCTATTGCAGTGGGATGAAAGGCTTTGGGATAGCAGTCAAAATATTTTGCTCTTCCAGGATAATTTCTCAGAATAACATAACACTCAAATGAAAGAATATAAACCGAGTTCCTGTGTAAAATGTTTCACTTTAATGCTAGGTAATGCCTTTGTAAGTGTATTGGCAATAATGTCATATATCAATGTGTTTCATACATGCATGATAACTGCCATCCTGCATGAGTGCAATGGCTGATTAGTTGTTACTGTAGAGTACCATCAGGAGTGTGAGCAGCCCAAAAATCTCCTTGATGAGATGACATAACCAGATGGCTTCTTTTATGACATGTGTAGCAGCCACATATTCAGATTCGGCCTTATTTCTTTGAACCCCACAAAACTGCTCCTCCATTGATGAGAAAAGTGAAGCCAATGATTATCCATCAATGCTCCTGTGTGGCCCCATCTGCATCAACATCAACATAACTAACAAGACCACCCAAGCATGTCCTGAAGGTAAGAGCAAGAGTTGTTGACTCCAGCAAATAACAGAAGATCTATTGCACTGCCTCCCAGTGCACCCAACCAGGATTCACATTGAATTGAGAGACATATGTAGGAGGTAGTGAAGGTGACATCAGGCCTGATACTGACTGAGAGGTGAATCAAGGAAACAATGGCCTGTCAGTACAGCATGTTCCACATACATGCAGCTTGGTCTGTGGTCTTCAGGGACTGAGAATCCAACAGCATAATGTTTAGGTCAATAGGGATAGCAACAGGCTTTATGTCAGAGAAGTTAGACTTAGTATCCTATTATCATGAGTGTTGATTATAAAGGGTCCCTTCCCTCTTCACCCTTGTCAACACACCTGGATCACTGACACCAGGTTGCAACCTCCAAGTGCAAGGCAACACCTCCACTAGCTAAACCTCATCACTACTGGTGCTCTCTGCTTTATCTTCCCCCTCAACTACTCACATGGTCATTACCCTTACTTGAGTCTAGATTAGGTTGCATTAGCTAATGGGTCCAAGATCTATAATATGGAAGCACAATCTGATTTCATCTTTAAAAGCTTTAATAAGACCTGGGGAGCTCCTAGTAACAGTACAATCATCAACATGAGAAGCAAGAATGAGAATATGCTTAGCTATCTGAGTGATGAAAAACTCCCCAGTCTGCCTTTATCTAGCAAAATCATAAGTCAAATAATGTATCACATAAATCCTGATACTATTCCAGAGCACCCTGTTTAGAATCATAGAGAGCTACACAAAGGCAGGCAACCAAATCATGACACTGCCTGTCAAAACCAGAGGTAATTTCATAAAATTAACCTCATTGTCATCGAGCTTCTCATTGAGAAAAGTGCTGTGAAAATTAAATACATTGATATCCCAATCCTGCCAAGCAGTGATAGTAAGAATCAAGTGGAGTAATGTGAGGCACACAACTGGTGCATGGGTCTTATTATAATCCAAACCACATTGCTGTGTGAACCCACAAGCCACTAAGCAGGCCTTGTATTTATCAACCTCACCAGCAGTGTTCTTCTTGATTTTGAACACCCACTTACAGCTGATGATATTAGTGCCCTTAGGAGGATATTTAACAACATTCCAGGTGTGTGCTTTATTCAAGCTATGTAGTTCTACATTGATTGCCTCCTCTTATCATGGCCAATCTGGACAGGTCTTTGCTTCATCAATAGTCACTGGCTTGAGTCCTTCAAGGTCTGCACTCACTAAAGTAAAAACATCCTCAGCATCTGCAAGGTGTTTAAGGTGTTGCTCCCACACAGTCAAGGCATGGTCATCAGGTTCTGATAACTCCTGGACAGCTCCAACAAACTGAACACCCTTAGAAAACAAGGTTGCACCAGTATCATCTTGTGTATCAGCACCACTATGCAGCATCTGGAGATATGGTGATTCAGTCCAGGAATAAGTAGAGCAGTAGAGGGGTGGCATACCCAGCAGATTGACAGTTTGCCCCAAGGTGTGGTGGTGCAGTCAGGGGTGTGGGTGTAGTGACAGTTGGCAGCACCACTGGTGAGTTGTCTAATTTGAGATGGATCAAAACAGTCTTATCAGCTCATTTGAAAGTTGTTATGACAGGCATGGGTAGCATCAGCCGTAGACTCGATGCACAACCTAAAGCTGTGAGGCGAAGACGAGGGGTGTCAGTCCTGAGCACAATGCACAGAGACTAGTCACTACTCTGCCTTGGCAAGTATGTAGCAACATCAGAGATGAAGGCAGAGTGTCCTCGAGCAAAGACGCTGCGAGGCCAAGTAATATGAGGGGAGAGCAGGGGGGAGTGAGAGGGTCAAAGACATAATAGATTGCTATCTCGAGTAGGCTCAAGCTAAAGTTACATGCTTGTGCTATACCTCTATATATACGTGTGGGAGACATGCACAGACCAGGCCTAAGAAGAGCCTCAAAGACAGAGAGAGACATAAGAGGAAAGAGGATAAGCATCTATGAGTAATATGTAGTATGAATGAGTAAGAGAAAGACTGCGGATTGGAAATAAGAAGCAAATGCACAGCAAAGAAGATCAGAAGAGAATGTGCTGTGGCACGAGGACTGCGGGAGCAGTAGAAGAGAAGCTCAGGTGAAATACCTGAGATAAGGATAAGTGACATGAGGTGTTGGAAGCAATAGGTGGAACAAGGAAGCGAAGAGGGCATGCAGTGCCAAAGGGAAGAGTCCAGGAGAAAAGGGAACAGCATAAGCCAACAGGAGAGGTTGACAAAGAGACAATGGTGAACCGGGGTGATACACAGTATTGGAGACCACAGGTCCAAGGGAAAGGTAATGGGTATATGTCAGTAGGATGACTGGCGAGGCATAGGTGAACTAGCAGGGATGGCTGGTGAGACATCTAGAGGTTCAATGAAAGGCACTGTGACTAAGACAAAAAGAAAAGAGAGGGAGCCATATTGCATTCAACAGCTATAATGTTGCAGTTTATGAAATAGATGCGATGAGCTAAAGACTCAGTATCATAACCAATCTAATGCCCTTCCTGGGCATGGTCATCTAGCTTTGATCTGCTCTTATCAAGCACCCAGCATGCAGCTTCCCAGACTAGTAAATGGCTTAGATCTGGCTTCTTCTGGTAGAGCATCTCATATGGCATCTTTCCATCAAGTGCCTAAGTCACTAACCTATTTTTCACCCAAACCACATATAGTAGGGCTTCACCCCATAATGTTTTGAATAAACCATTGCCATGGAGAACTGTTCAGACACACTCAATGAGTGTCCTATTCAAGCATTCAGTGATGCTGTTGTGCTTTAGCATATCATGGGTGGTGAGTTTGTGCTCTATTTCATGGTTCTGCAAATGACTGGAGAATTCCATGGAGAGATACTCCCTACTGCAATCAGAGTGCAAACACTTAATAGCTACACCATGCTGTGTTTTCATCCAAGATGAGAATATTTCAGACTTTGAGTGCAACAAATAAACATGAGTGTAGTGGAGTGATCATCAGTGAAAGAGCAATAATAAGAGCATTTTCCAGGTATTTGGATGGGTAATAGGCCCCAGACATCAATATATACCTCATTTCCAACATTTGTAGAATGACTTAACTTATGAGTGGTGCCAATAGGTTTCTGAGCCACTTTACCATATTTGCAAGCAGCATATTGACCCATAGAGCTCTGATTCAGATCCAAATGAACATAAGTAACCATACCCTTAGCAAACATCTCATGAATTGTCACAACTCCAATGTGGGACAGATGGGCATGAAGATCCTTCAAGATAAGCAAATTGCCCCCATGTATGGCAGTTGCAGTGACTTGCAATTAATATAGGCCATCAGATATATTGACCTGTCCCAGCAAGTGCTGTCTTGAGTCAAAGATTTAACAAGTCCCTTCATCGAAGACAGCATGATAACCAGCCTGTATAAAATGGCTAATGGACATAAGTGTAACCTGCATACATGGAGCATAGAGGACATCCTTCAAAAGGATTTCTGATTTTGAGGATCCATTAGATAGGGAGATCACCCTTTCCAATAATATCAAAGATCCTATTATCCACTCCCTGAATCAGCTTAGGTGGAATTGTGACAAAGTTAATGAAATGATCATGAGCAGAGGATAGGTGCTGAGAGGCACCACTGTTGTATAGCTCAGAGACAGTCTCACTATTAGTAGTGAAGACATGATCAATAGAGCCAACTGGAGATGTGAGCCAGGTGCAGTTAGGTTGGTTGGTGGTTGCTATAGCAGGCATTGCAGTAGTGTGTGCTGATCGTCCCTTGGAATCTGCAGAGCCCTTTGAGTCCTTGGATTTCTTCCTCCATGGCTTTCCAGCAAATTTATGATGCTGACTCTTACCCCATTAGAACTAGCATCCACCCTGAAGGCAGCATTATTAGAACCTCCTGACTTATATTTGTCCTTCTCCCTATCCTAGAGAGCAAGACAAACAAACCTATTGAGGACAATGTCGATCAAATCATCAGAAGTAATGGATGCCTTTTGCAGATGCATAGTGGCAGACAAAGAAGCCAGGCTGGGGTTATACAAGCAAAGCAAGGATGCATAGATGAGGTCTTCAGCAGGTATGACATGTCCAATCATTACTAATTCCTCATGCAGAGAAACAAGCTTATTAATATGTGCATGTGCATCACCATCATCCTTCAGCTTAATTTCACCAAGCTAACACTATAATTCTGCTCCAACAACAAGCAAGCACTTTTTTAAAAGAGCGTTAAGTGAGGTAAGGTAGTCTTAAGAGGTTATCTCATTGATGAAATGGACAAAGAGGTGATTGGGGATGGTATTGGCAATAATATGCCAAGCCTTAGCATCTTTTTCAATACAGGTTGCTAAACTCTTCTGATAGTTCACAACAGCCTTGAGCTCATCTGAAGTGGTTGCTGTCTACTCAGCCAACTTTCCAGCCACAGGGTCTATGAGTTTGGCAGTCATGCCATCAAGATAACCTCAGGATCCAAGGCCTCAACTGATCACAACTACAAGGAGACAGGCCTTCCAGGTGACTTAATCCTTACCAGATGCATCAAGCTTAGGTAGATTTACTTCTTCAGACATTGTACTAGCTGTTTGGGTGAATGTATGCATGTCTGAGGTGTACAAGGCAGCTCATAACCTGTTAAGTACACTCAGTACTGTATGAATCAGAACTTTGTATTGTGTTAGTGGCCCAAGACAAGCTGACCATGCTGACTCCAATATTACACAACTCTAAATTATCAAATAAGTTATAGTATTATATAAACTATAGTTGAGATCAAAAATAATCTAAGTGCCTGTTATCTCCCACCATCACCAGGCAGGACTCACATGGCACTACTAGCCCATCTAACTAAAACCATCTATATCTCAAGTTTACCACTTTGGGACATCACACATCACATGTGACCTTACTCAATGGTCCCACCTCATTTGTCTACCTATGTCAGCCTGTAGCTTACCTTATTAGGTTATGAGCCCTGCTTGCACTTAGAACTAGGCAAGCAAATAGTGATATTGTTTTGGGCTTATGATAGTTTTTTTTTTTCATTTCATTGCTCCTTCCCTGATGAGATGTTGAATATGACTGGACTGGGACAAACTCCCACACCACAAAACCTTGCATCTAACTTGACTAACCTTGGTAGGCTGCCATCCTACAAACAGGAGCCACTCAGTAAAAATAATTGGTTTGCATAGAAGACTCACATGACAGATGTACTTAATGTACATAATGTCTAGGACCACATTATTGAGTGCACACCAAAACTAAACAATGATCTGGCAAAAGAAGCCAAGTTGATGCAGAATAACAAAAAGTTGAGGATGCTTCTCAGCCAAAATGTCAGTAACAGCCAGATGCTTGCTAATTGTTGCTTCTGCAGCAAGCCAAAGTATGATAATTGCCACTGATTTGGTCATATCATGCAAAAATGCTGGGCTTAAGGGGGTTCTGAGCACAATCCAGCAAGGTGGGGAAAGAGAAGAAAAGAAAAAGGCAAAGGGAGGGACAATGGTGCCTCACGGGCACACTTTATGGCAGATGATGCCGATATGGCCTTTGTAGCAACCAATGGCAATATAGTTATTGGTGATGGCAATAAATTCAGGTTTTTGGCTTATTTGTGAATTGCTAATACAGGAGTGACAACCCACATCACAAGTAACCAAGACTCACTTGAAAATTTGACCATAACATAATTGGAGTTGGAGCCTCATCTGCCATCCCTGTGCTAGTTGGCTAAATGACCCACATTCAGAAATGAAAGACATACCTAATGATGATAACAATGACAATAATCATGTGTCATCAGCTGAGGCTGTGTACACAGCATTTACCAAAGCTGATAAATGAGTAAAGATCTGAAATTGCTTAAAGAGGCACAGAACTCACCAGAATGGCCTGAATGGAAGAAAGCTGTCAGTGCCAAGCTTAAGCAACTCCATAAAATAGGCATGTGGGAGTTGGTAAACCCTCCTGAGGAGCAAAAACCCATAACCAACAAATGAGTGTTTGTTAAAAAGCTTGAAAAGGATAGTAAACTACTAAAATACAAAGCTTACCTAGTATTAAGGGGATTTTTCTAATAACCTGAAACCTTATTTGATATAACAGATATGGGTGACTCATCAAAAATTGTTGGCATTGAAATCAAGCATGGCTGACACAAAGAGACATTAAAAATTATCCAAACACAGTACATAAATTCACTCCTGCAAAGGTATGGATTGATCTGTGCCAACACTGTCAAGATACCTCTCAATCCATACATTATAGTCAATTTCTCTAAGGTGACAGAAACCCATGCATCCAGGGTAAACAGTGAATATGCATCTCTAACCAGATCACTTATGTATGCCACTGTTGCCACATGGCCCAATATAGCATATACTGTGTCATACCTCACATCTTTTATGGCAAACCCCAGCCTTACCCTATTTATGACAAAGAAATGGCAGCTGCAATCCATGCCTTGAAAGAATGGTGCCATTACCTAATTGGATGTCCAAGGTTTGAGATCTGGACTAATCACAAAAATCTTGAATACTAGAAAAAACCACAAACTTTGTTGCCACACCAAGCTGAATGGCATGCCTTGTTGCAGGAATTCAATTATGTTCTTATCTATAAACCTGGTTCTACCAATAGACACACAGATGCATTATTGTGACATCCAGATCACGGTGATGCAATGCAGAACCTAAATGAAAACATAACAGTGTTACCACAATAGGTTATCATTAATGATGTACACCTTGACTCACCACCATTCCTGGAATGTCTCCAGAAAATGTCAAAAACCCTAATAATACCATCATCTGTCAATTGATAGTTCAAAGAACAGCAGTCTGTATTTACTAATGACAATAACTGCATCTTTGTACCTCCTGGATTGAGAATTGAACTTTTAACTTTATGCCATGATTATCCTCTTGCTGGACATGCAGGACAGCAATGAACTTATTCCACCATAGCACAGCATTTCTTCTGGCCAGAAATGAAAAAAAGTAAACAATTACATTAATTATTGTCAAATTTGTGCTTGATCTAAATCCACATCTCATCTACTGGCTGGAAAACTGCTCCTGCTTCCAATCCCTCAACACCCCTGGCAAGATATATTCATCAATTTCATATTTGGATTTCCCACAGTAAACAAACTAGATTCCATTTGTGTGGTAGTTGACAGATTCTTGAAAGAAGTTATTGTTATTTTTATACTGTGCATGAAAACCATAAACTCTAAAGAACTTGCTGTTATCTTCAGAGATTATGTCTGGTGTAGACATGGTCTCCCCAAAAGCATTGTCTCAGATCAATGACCACAGTTTTCCTTCATCTTCATAGTAGAACTGTGTAAATTATTTAAAAAATTGAACAAAAGTTATCTATGGCATATCATCTGCAAACAGACAGACAAACAGAGCATGTTAACTGCAATCTAGCACAATATTTAATGTGTTACATATCCAAGGATCAGGAATCTTGGCCAGAATATTTCAAATTGATAGAATTCATGTATAATAATATGGTTACCTGTGCTACCAGTAGCATACCTTTTCAGTCACATGCAATTATATGCTGGAACTCTCCAAAGTCTCTTTAACTGCCAGATAGTTTATTTCTCAAACAGAAAAAGTAAATGCAGAAAAGATGAAAGTGTAGGCTAAAAAGAAGCAATCAGCTGCACCAGAATACTCCATTGGCAATTCTGTCTGGTTATCCACAGAACATTTACAGCTACCATATGCTTCTGTGAATCTCACTCAAAAATAGATTGGACCCTTCAAGATCTTAAAGACCTCACCAAACACTGTTATGTTAAAACTGCCAAGCAGAATAAGCATACATCTCATGGTCAATATTTCACATGTTAAGCCTTTCAAAGGCCAGTTACTGGGACAACTTGTTAGCAAGCCTAATGCTATCTATATCTTGGAAGATGGATCCAAGGAGTTCAAAGTTGATTACCTCTTGGATTCATGTTCTACTTGACATGGACTATATATTTAGTAAAATGGAAAGAATATAACATCAGCAATGCCACTTGGCAGGCCACATCAGATCTAATAAATGCTCCTCTGGCTATTAAGGAGTTTTATTGAAAAAACCTGGCTGTGCCTAGAAAAGTCAATGGTGTCACCTTAGATGAATTCATGTCCCTGTTTTATGACTCTGATTAAATCTGGAATCTTTAATCTAAAGACAGGATAATGTTGTAAATGCTTCAAGATTATCATATTCAAACTCTCCATCTTTGTACAAGCATTCTGGTAATACATACCTGCTTATGTAATATGACATCGCAAGACTAGACCCATTATATGACCTGACATCATTCCTTATCTCTTTATTTATGACATTATAGTCTAGACTGCCTCATGTTAGACATATGTAGCTTAGTCAAACCTATTTAATATATAGTAGAATATATATAAAGTGGCCAAGAGTCAAGCTAAGCCCTAGCTTCAACCTCTTGTGTCTTTGACCAAAGTCTTGAGCCCCCATTCCTAGTTTCTCTTCATACATAGTTGAGGCTGAGGGTTGTGTCCAACAGTGTAGCTTTGGTCACTTCAACTGAGAAGCCACAGCCATATTTGGTGACAATCAATCTACTCTAGCCATTGCACAAAACTGCCAGTATCACAAGCAGTCAAAGCACCTTGACATTAAGCATCATTTTATTTGGGAGAAAATAGATTGTAACATCATCAATCTGTACTATTGTCTCACTGCCAAAATGATAGCAGACACTTTTACAAAGGCACTACCCAAGCCAAAACATTGCCAGCAATGTGCCAAACTCAGCATTTGCTCAGCTTGAGAGGGAGTTTTTGCAGCTCAAGGCAAGCTAACTATACTGACTCCAATATTACAGAACTCTGAATTATCAAATAAGATATGTATAGTAGTATATAAACTGTAGCAGAGATCAAAAATAATCTACATAAGCATCTGTTATCTCCCATCATCATCAGGCAGGACCCACATGGCACTACCAGCCCATCTAACCAAAACCATCTATGTATATCTTTAGTTTACCACTTTGGGACATCACACACATCACATGTGACCTTACTCAGCAGTCCTGCCTCATTTGTCTGCCTACATCAGCCCATAGCCTACCTCGTTATATTATATACCTGTTAAGTACACTATATGATATCAATACATGTAGGAAACAAGTAATAAATGAGTACCTCCCCTCAGTACTGAATGGATCAGAACTGAGGTGTATGAGTCATGTCAAATGAGAGTTTATCTACATGGATTAAGTAATCCAGATCTAACCAAATTTATTTGTAATGTAGCAATAACACAACACATGTTCAGTTGAATAATCAGGGCATCATTTGCTGCTTCAAGGCCCATTATTGAGTGATCATGTGATTGATTTATGTATATGAGACTGGAACCACGTCATTCTAGATCTATGATATTGACCAGCTCGAAGTGATGTGACTCACCAATGGTGCATGGAACTCAGTCAATACAACCAGCATTCATAATTGCTGGCAAAAAGCTGGAATTCTTCCTGACACTGCTATCTTGAACTTGTTGTTGAAAAGTCATGTGCTGGGGGCACAACTTGCTGATGAGGCGTGACAGTCAGTGTTACGATCGGCCCCTTTTCTTTTCTTCATCGCTTCTCTTGCCTTGTATTACTTAAACCCGCACAGCCTTTCACTTAGTCAGCATTGGCGGCTGTGCGTTTTCCCTATCTCTTATCTCTGACTCACATGTTCCGGAACATTCTATGTAGTTCTATCACACACAGCCTTCTGACTCGTTTCACGCTGTGTCTGACTCATTTCCCTTATCTCCAGTTTCCTCATTAGGATTTCTCTCTTATCGAGCTGTAGCACTGCTTGGTCTGTGTGCAGGACTCTTACATATAAATAGGGTGTAGCACAAGCAGTGTAACCTTAGCTTGAGCCTACTCGAGATAGCAATCTATTGCGTCTTTGACCCTCTCGCTCCCCCTCTGCTCTCCTCTCGTATCACTTGGCCTCGCAGCATCTTCACTCAAGGATATTCCACCTTCGTCTTCGACGTCGCTACATACTTGCCTAGGCAGAGTAGTGACTAGTCTCTGTGCATTGCACTCAGGACCTACACCCCTCACCTTCATCTTGCAGCTTTAGGTTGCGCATCGAGTCTATGGCTGACGCTATCTGCACCTGTCGTAACAGTCAGCAGTAGTTATTCACGATAGTGGACAAGGTATGGTAGGATGCATAGCTATGATATAGATAAAGTAACATATTATGTAAGCAACAAATGGCATGAATGATTCTACTACAACACTTGTCACCTCCAAATCCATCTCTTCCTATCTCAGCTCTTATCCATTATTCAAGTCACACTGCAGCAGCCCAACTTTCAGAAGTCTCAGAGTCTGAGTCAGACTCTGGTGACTCTGTCTTGAGTGCAGAGAAACTTGTTGATAAGGCCCTGGATGAATTGGAGGCTACCATCAGGAAACTGTGTTTTCCCACTGTAGTAAGGGACCATTTTCCATAGTAACCATACCATGTGTAGTGCTACATAGCCACCGCATACCATTTGTGTCCATACTCCATACTATGTAGCCATTTCATAATGCATTTCATATGACACAGCTCTACATATGGTTGTGTAGCAACTCCATTGGAGTTGGATGTCCGAGTAACCAATAACATATGAAAATGTTGTGATGTCCATTCACGAACGAAGAATTCTTGCATTTACATCACACAACTCTATATACTATCATCTATGGCCTTATAAATGTTTCCTATACTGATCGAACAGGCGGAAATCCAGATATCTGTTTAGATAGAAAGAGTCAGCTTCTGCCAACGAATGGCCTTGAATCCAACGAGGATGAATGGCACCGCTCAGGAACTTCGGTATTAGATGACATGTTTGAACCAAGTGATCAATGACGGCGGCATTTGGCTGATGGTGGCGGGTTGAACAGCTGACATGGAACATTTCAACCATGGTGTCCAACTGGCGCAACGGCTTGAACCAGTGGATATAGGCCAGTGGTTTTGGATAATTGCCTAGATGAGGTGGCAATCTAAAAATGATCCACACCTGGGCCACTCGTAGTCCTAGAAAATCAGTTATCAGCTGTTCACGTGTACATCTAGTGTATGTACCATGAAATCCACCACGATGGAGCAACTCGTTGTCTTCCTGAACTCGAATCAGGACTGTGTCGAATCTTGCTGGCGTAGCCCATTTGCGAGGTCCATTCGAGCAGGTGGGATATGCGTGAACTCTAGCATAGTTTTTGCTTGGCATGTGTCCACAGTCAGGCAAAGCCAATGTCACAGTTTTGAAAAAGTCGAAGCGATCATGTTGGTTGGGAGGGTAGAATCGCTGACCATTGGGTGGCAATGTGGTGAGGAAGGCTTGAAGAGCATTGACGAACCCAATAGCACCATGGTGCTGTTCAAGATAGCGTAGCGGTTTCTGGGAGAACGGAGGTCGGTGAGAAATGAGATACCGTGTACCAGGAGAGAAGGTCAAAGAACGAGGTTGGGGGGTGTCTGGACCATCCCTACGCCATGCAAGAAATGACTTGAAATGAATAAAGGCTTCTTGATGCTGTAGCCATCTCGTCATCTGGATGGTATAGTCCTTACGATTACTTGCAGCGTATGCCTTTTTGGCATAATCGATGTGGAGCTGCTCTGAGTTTTCTGTATTGAGACCATCTAGGCTCCCCAACGCCTTGATGGTTGCTATGTAGTGTGTCAGCGAATGGAGTTTAGGGATATTAAAATGCTCATGGCAATTGAGCTTGATGAAAATGTCCTTCTCTGCATGGAAATGATCAAGCGCTTCCTGGAGGGCGAACAGGGTGTCGTCCGTTTGAGTCTGGTATCGTGCAAGGTAGATGAAATCGAGAAGATGTCGTGCTGCCTTGATAACATTGGATGGGGTTGAGCCGACAAGTCCACCGATGAATACTGACTGAAGCTGTTTGTGGTCACTTCCAGTCCACTGTTTGATTTTAGAAATCCCTTCTGTGAAATGACGCAGGCCAGAATGTACTGGCATGGCTTGAAACCAAGTGTCGAGATCCTTCTTGCTGGTGATGGTACAACACCACTTTTTGAGATGGTCCTTGAAAACGCCTTGATGGAGTTGATGTAATATGTCAGAGGTGATGGCCAGGAAGATATCGGAGTGAGGGAGGTCTGCCCAGAAGGGGGAGAAGACAGGACGAAGCCCGTCAGTGATGAACTCAGGAGGGTAAAGACTGGAGGCTTGTATGTGGAGTGTGTGAATTGTTCTTTGTTGATTGCGAGATGGAAATTCCCAGTTGACTTCTCTCTCATCCGCATGCACAAGGCACTTGGGGCATCTATTCTGAGTGCAACATGTGATCAGACACTGCTCCGGGTGGTCTCCAATATAAGCTGCCAATATTGGAAAGATGCGCTGAACCCGCCCATCAGCATAAACCATGTCCACACTGTTTTCACCTGTGGCTACCAGTGGTTCGAGCATCTTCTTCATGCAGTAATGGAAGAGTCATTGACCCACTACGGAACTGTCATCAAACAGTTCCAGTTTTGACGCAGGTAAGTACCCCAGCAAGATGGAGGCATGTTAAGAAGGCTGACGGCAGACTTGTTTCGAAATATTCCCTATGCTCAGGTACATGGGCCATGCATTCTTGTCACCCTTGAAACATGACAATTGAGTCTTGTCTGATGCCAGGATGACTGGGGCTACGGTAGCACCCTCGGGCAAACAGCCCTGTCATTCGTTGGTCAGGTATGTTTGCAATCCATTTCTCTTATGCCAAACTTACTTGCATTTCCCACCACCAGTCGCCAGTCCACATCTCATCGTACCACCGAGTCCTTCCCTCTGCATCTGTGTACACTTTCTCTGGTGCGTATGCTATTTCACCATTGAAAGCTGGATTGCCAATTAGCTCCCGAATGCAGGCTATGGGATCTCGAAGCCAAAGCTCAAGTTCCTCGGCCTCATTTTCAAGTTCACCTTGCGCTTCAAGTTCCTCGGGGTCTTCATGAGCTCGTATGAGCTCACAGCTCCATTCCAGTCTAGTTGGCAGCTGATCTACAAGTTTCAGATATGTGTTCTTGTTTCGAAACGTTGGTTGAGTCCTCGTCCTCATCTGTGTCACAATGTAGTAAGTTTGCTACCACCTAAGCGACAGTTTGTTTTGACTTACAATTGAGAGCTTTAAGAATTCATCTGTGGCCCGTTGGTTCACATTATTGATGAGCCATTCCACCAACTCCCATTCGTCCTTATCTGCAAATGGTGCATAATCCCCTATCCCACCTGCTTCCCACATGGCCCTCATTTCCTCAAAGCTGGTCTGTGTGGTGCCAAGGATATCGGCTGCACGCTTTTCATCAAACATCTGGGCATATCGGTTTATAGGCATCAATTTCACAGAAGATGACTATCTCCCTATCTACAACAGCCACATGGCAACGCTTGAGGAATTCGAAAAGGAAACAACGGAGTATATGCTACTCAACAAACTGTTACAGAACGTCTATGAGAATGGATGGTAAGTACTCATCTGAGTGACAGGCGAAATGGACTAACAATCTACAGTGTCAAAGCTAGAGTCTCAAGGATCGGTGCTACTGGAGAGGAAAAGAAGGCATTGCCGAGCTCTGTGTTCAAGAATGTCCTTCATGATGCCCAAACTGCCTCTTCAAACTTCTTTGACAGTTCTATTAGATACAGTGCCAGTGGGTAGTATGGTTTAGTGGTTTAGTAGTATGGTTTAGTAGTATGGTTTAGTAGTAGAATGGTGAGCAAATGCTAGTGTCGTTTGATCTGTTCGAGGCTACTACAGTCTGTCACATGAAATTGTGAGCACTACATATTGCAGAGAAGCCTACAGCCACTATAGCACTATATAGACTACAGATCACTATGTAGACTTTGTGAAGTTTGCAGATGTGATGTCCTCCAATGTTTGAACCGCATGGACATCAATGAGATTCTCAATCTGGTAGCAGAGGCTCACAATATATTCAAGGTGACAGACTCTGACAACATATTCCAAACTTCAATGGTGATGGATGCTAAAGCTGCTCGGGAGGTGGGAGGAGGTGCCACAGTGGTGGCAGCAAAGGATTAGGTGATAGAAATGGGGAGGGCATCCCCAAGCCTATTGAGGTGATTCCGACATGCTGGGAGGCACTTCAGGCTGCCATCCATTTTTTTCTGGCAGTTGAAGTATATCAACACACTCGACGAGCCATTTGCATGCATGCTACTAGTAGAGGAAATGCTGGGCACATTCAGACGGAGGACACAAGTACTTGATGTGCAGAGCATGAGGGACAGGAAAATCTTCCCTCGCAAATAGCTCTAGAGTGCACACGGCGCAAAATATTATGTATTATATTCATCTTCATCTCAACGAATACCCCTTACAAGGCATACCCTAGGGCCTATCCCGAGGGGTATGCGTTAGGAGGGAGTCGACATTCGAGCGGCTGTCTTGTCAACCTCCATTTCCAACTTGGAGACGAGGGTAAGCAATGTGGAGGTAATTTTTTGTGGGAAGTCGCGGTCACCCTTGGCAGCACTTTGCGGGGGGTTCCCACGCTCTTTCGGACCACTTACCCCATACAAGCTAAACCTGTCAGTCAGACCCGGCCTCGTTCCCGCCTCACCACTGTAGCCCAAGTGCGCTATCCCTAGGCCGCACAGGGCCTTTCAAGGGCCCCGACAAGGCCTCTCCACCGCCACCTCGAGACCTTCAAGCACTCTTATCAGGCATCTGGTGGCTACCTCAGAGCCCCGCACTCGGTCCTGGGCCACTGCATCCCCCATGTAGAGGCCCTTATGTTTCTCGCGCGTGGCTCTTGTAACCCACGCGACAAGCCACTTCGCGTCACATTTGTATGTTTTCTCCCCTTTCCGTTCACCTCCGTTGTTTCATTCTTTTCTGTTTCTTGTCATTTGTCTTCTATTGTACTGAGCGCCCCTTCCCTATTATATCACGTATGTTTCGTCTTGATCAACTGCGGGAGTCTCGAGGCCACTTCGTGTTTCATTCGTATGTTCAATGGTTGATTTGAAATTTCTCATGTTTTATTCTCCATCGCACATATCTTTTCTATGTCTTTTTCCCCCTTTTGACAATTACTGGCTGTTTACTCGTGTTTTGCATCTAGCCATGACTTCGTCTTTTCGTGAAAATTTTTGAAACATAGGTATTTAGACAAATCCATAATGGGAATCGAGGACTTTGTGATCCGCCATTTAATTTGTGTGTTAATCATTTGCTCCGAATTGCTCTGCAGACTTCTTCGTCATATCCGCCACCTATTTCGTGTGTCAATCATTCGCTCCGAATCGCTCATGTAGATCAGTCAGATGCAAATCGTCTTTCATTCAATAGGCAAGAACAAGCGTAGTAGATACAACTTTAAATATTTTAAGATCATTACCGAGGCCTATTCACATTTTCGTCCTCAGCAGATCGAGGCTCCGCAATGGACGAGGCCCGATGGGGAGCATTTGCAAGAAGTGTTCCAGGGCAGAGGTGATTTTGGGGCGGCTCAACTAAGTAATTAGCATAGGAGCCGGGAACACCGGGAACACCGGAGAAGCCAGGAACGCCGGGAGCGAGTTGGTGAGGCACATAGGTCAGCAGAGGATGTGCTCCAGGGATGGGACCGTGGTGAGAGAAACCACCGTACATCCCTCGTGGATCCTGGTAGGCGTGACTTGATTGCTGGGTGTGCAGTTGAGGCATGTGGTACGGATGGCCACCTCCAATCTGCTGGCGAGCTGGATCACCGTATTCATAGCGAATAGTGGGGGGCTTCGGAGGCACTGGTGGCGGGCCTTGTGGAGGAGGGGCACTGGGTGCAGGAGGTAGTGGTGTGGGCAGAGTAGAGCCGCCCATAACGGGGAGTGGCTGTGGTACAGGCAGAGCACGGAGGATGGGTACCGGGGGTGGCTGTAGTACAGGCAAAGTGGAGTGGGGCGCGATCGGATGATGAGCCGTCAATGGATCAGTTACAGACGGTGCAGGGCCAGGGCGTACAGTAGCGCTGTTAGCCCCAGAGGAATCTGGCATAGGCTCATCGTCTTCAACACTAGTAGTTGCTGGCGTTGAGGGGGGTGCCGTGCCGATGGTTGCGGTCAAACTCGGAAGACGCACATTCCTCTTGGGCGAGGGCGATTGCGGGATAAACGTGTCCATGGCACCTTGCATGACTTGTGGAGGGGTAACAGGCAATGACCGTTGTGTTCCCGAGGATGATAGGAACATGTCAACCGGATCCTCTTGAGTGTTCCGATTATCAGCAGGGTCAATGATTGCAGGCGTCTCGAGGAGTGGTTTCTTGCCAGAACGAATCGCTTCTAGATCATCAGTCGCCTTGCGTTTCCCCTTGGCGTCAGGATATTGGTAATTTTCTCCGCTAGCAACCGGGGCACTACTATTACCCGCCCATGGACCCTCAATCACCAACGACTCATCATCTGAGCTATCATCAACGAAGAGGTACCTCGCACGTGCCTTGCCTTTCTTCTTGTTTACCCTAGTCCGCTGTGTGTGCGAAGGTGCTGCATCAAGTACCAGAGGTGGCGTAGATGAGTCATCGCTACTGATTACGATAGGAGGTTCCGCAGTGGAGGATCCAGCGTGAGCTGGTTTGCGCTTTATTCTTGTAGCAGCGGCTTTGCCGGGGGGGAGGCGAAGTGGTCCATTGAAATCAATAGCGGTATTGGCATAGGTTTGTTGTGCTTGTGGGTGGTGACTGTCAGGTTGCGGGGGAGCGCCTATGATCACGGGCTCTTCGGAATTAATAAGAGCTCCTGCAGATGAATCAGATCAGAATACATTTACATTAGCAGCAAGAAATCACTTACTTCGCTCGGCTGGACCTTGAACCTTGGTGACGGTGATTTGTTTGCTCTCAAGGGCACTGCAAAGGTCCCGTCGTTCATCCTTTTTAAGGCCACTGACGCCTTTTGCCTTGACAGCATTTGCTCCTTTCGCTTTTCCAACGGCAGAGGGGCGTTCACCGGGCATGGGGACTGACTCTGGCCAGCCATGCACCACCAATCCCTGCTTCACTAGTATTCCGGGAAGTGCAGTCCAATGGAAATTACCTGGCTTGAACATAGATACATCCCCCCCAGTAGAAACTATCATACTTTAGCCACATTGGTGAATAAAATCTTTGGAGAACTTACCAATGAGGGATGTGATGGATACTTTGATGTACTCTAGCATTACATCCATGTCGTCAGTCAGAGGGATTTCTTCACCCTTGTCGCATTCATTTCCAGCAGCATTTTCTTCAGGGGTCGAACGAGCGATAATGCATGATCCATTAACAGGTGGTGGATGCTCATCTTGTGCTTGGCCTTCATCTTTGAAGGCATCGTCAACTAGGATGAGGGAAACCTGATTGCTACCATGCGCAAGTGTAAGTACTACCTTTTGAATAAAGAAT